>JASAMZ010001460.1:0-23417 GCA_030248115.1 Linhomoeus sp. GSCO2_2 | reverse complement strand
GGCGTGTGGCGCGTCGCGCGTGTGATTCGTGATAGTAGACTAAGGATGCTTCCTGTCAAGTCTTCTGGTCGTCAAGTCTTCGGGTCGTCAGGTCTTCTGGTCGTCAAGTCTTCGGGTCGTCAGGTCTTCTGGCCGTCAAGCAAGATGGCGCTGGTCGTACGAGCTGTAGGCGCTGGTCGAGCTTCGGTCGTCTACCATTCGAGCTGAATGAAGACAAGGCGATTTAGGCTAAGGAGGCTTTTCTATACGGGGCATGTAAGCAGGGCATCATTAAGATACCCTGCATTCTTTAAGTTCCTCTGGCGCGTATATAGTCTAGCACATTTCGTCTGTATTCTAGTATCTCTGTCAGTAGTCTGTCTTTGAATGAACTATACCTTTCAACCTTTGTCTGTAGTCATCACGTCTTGTCGAAGTCGTCCAAGTCGTTCGAGCAGACAAGTTGTGGGAATCGGTGACGCGCTCAAGACAAGTGCTCGAACAACGCAGCAACCCTCGAGTGCTCCAGTTCCAGTTATGTAGAAGTACGCGCTGCCGTGACGCTGTTGTGAACCTTGGGCAGGGCTGAGAACTAGCCGCTTACAACGACGACGACGACGACGACGACGACGACGACGACGACGACGACGACGACGACGACGACGACGACGACGACGACGACGACGACGACGACGACGACGACGACGACGACGACGACGACGACGACGACGACGACGACGACGACGACGATGACGACGATATTCAGAAGAACCACTGGACGAGGCGAAGAAGCATGCGTGCTTCACGTGGTCCACAGTAGCCATGCGCCTGTCCCATCAATTGTCCGACAAGGACGAAGTGCAGGAGCTTTTCCAATCCGTCTCCCGATTGGACAACGAGTTCTCCATTTGGTGCGCGATCAGGGATAGGCTACAGAACGTGTCGGCACGTTGCAAGGCCGATTGCGGCAAACTGGAGACGTGTCCCAGTAGTCGTGTCACGCTGCTGCGTCAGAGTCTGTCGGCCAGCCAGTCGAGAGAAATGAGAATCGAGATGGAGACACTCGACTACATCTACAGCCAGGTCTGCGGGCTTCGTTTGTAGGCAGATTGAAAATGTTTCCGATGCTGCAAGTTTCAAGTAGGGTCCAATGTGAAACTGAATTCGCCCAAGCAGCCTGAGGAAGACGAGATGGAGGAGGGGGAGGAGGCACCCCCCCCCCCCCCACCCCCTTCGAGAGAACGACGGGGTTAGGGGAGAGGGGGTGGGGGGGCGGTTCAGGGCGGTTGGGGAGGGGGTCAGTTGCAGGGTGACCAATAGAAACTCATTTTAGTTTCAGTTTCAGTTTCAGTTAAAATTATGGTGTTGGCTGAGTTTCAGTTTCAGTTTCAGTTATGGAATCCGCGTGAGTTTCGATTCAGTTACTGAAACTGAGTTTCAGTTATTGAAGGTTCAGAAAGCCACAACGAATTGCTCAAAATCATCCTTGTGGGATGATGTTTAGTGGACAAACAAGCTGTTTTAAAAAAGTTGAGTTGTTTTATTAATACAGAGTGGTCTGTGAGTGTTTTAAAGTGGAAGAGTAAAAGAGTGGATACTTTTGTAAAGTATTTCGAAGCCTTTCCGATATGACGCGCGCCCGCCCGGAGTCCACTATTCACGCGCTACTTCTGACACGCTCCTTTCTGAGGGGTTCTTGCAGGGCAACATTGGGATCGCCCGGGATTGATTTTTTGAGCAAGACACACGTATTTCTGAGCGGTTGTTGCAAGGCAACATTGGGATCGCCCGGGATTAATTTTTTTAGCAGGTAAAGTTGTTCGTAAGACAAGGGTTTAAAAAAACAAAAGTATTTCTTTAGGAATGACCGTTCAACAACTGCCTCAACGTAAGCTTTCAAACGGTCAAACGAATGCCGCTCTACAGCGTAAGACGAGCGAGTTAAGGCCGATTTGCTGTTTGAACCTTTGAGTTACTGTAGCTCGCGAAATTCAAACTTTCGAATCTCGACTTCTCTTAACGGAATGATCAGTGTGCCGAAACTTATTCAATAAACTCAAGATCGTCTCTCTACGACGGAAGACGAGCGAGTTTTAGAAGTTTCACGTTTTAAACCTTTGGGTTACTGTAGCTCCCGAAATTCAAACTTTTGAGTTTCGACCAATAGAAGAACAAATGATCAGTGAGTCGAGAGCTATCCAACCAACTCAAGGTCGGCTCCCTACGACGCACGCTGAGCAGGTTAGAGCGATTTCTATGATAAAAACGCGAGAATGTCGCTTTTCGCGGTGCGTGTTTGCGTAATTAACAAAATTTTTATGCCAAGTAAAAGAGCACGTCGAGACCTTTTAGTTGACCTATCGCACGCCGCTCTACGACGTAAGACGAGCGTGTTAGAGCCGTTTTGCGTGTTGGGCCTTCGGGTTACTGTAGCGCGCGCAGTTCAAACTTTTGAATTTCGACTTCTCTTAACCGAATTATCAGTGTGCCGAAACCTATTCAACGAACTCAAGATCGTCTCTCTATGACGGAAGACGAGCGAGTTAGATAAGTTTTGCGTTTTAAACCTTTGGGTTACTGTAGCTCCCGAAATTCAAACTTTTGAGTTTCGACCAATAGAAGAACAAATGATCAGTGAGTCGAGGGCTATCCAACCAACCCAAGATCGTCTCCGTACGACGCACGCTGAGCGAGTTAAAGCGATTTATGCGTTAAAAACGCGAGAATGTCGCTTTTCGTGTTGCGTGTTTGCGTAATTAACAAAACTGTTAATGCCTAACGAAAGAGCACGTCGAGACCTTTTAGTTGACCTATCGCACGCTGCTCTACGACGGAAGACGAGCGAGTTAGAGCCATTTTCCGTTTTGACCTTCGGATTACTGTAGCGCGCGCAATTCAAACTTTTGAATTTCGAAACCTCTTAGCGCAATTCTCAGTGAGTCGAGACCTATCCATAAAGTCCAAGATCACCTTCCTACGACTTACCAACGCCGAGATCTGAGAGCGTAACGAACGAACGAACGGACGGACGCACGAAGAACGATAAGCTCTCGTAGGGGTTCGCCCGGCTGAGGCCGGGCGAAACAAGCTACGGTATGAAAAAGTTGAGTTTGTATTCTGACTGACATTGCATAGAGTTGCGTTCTTTCTGCAGACAGTGCGAGAGCTCATCGCCCGTATTGCTCCGCTTCACGAGCTCCCCCTTCGCAAGAGGGTATTGCTTAGCAATATTGATATCGCCCGGGGTTTGGTTTTTAGAGCAAGAAAATCCATCTTTTGAGCAACGCTTTTTAAAAAGTGACACAAACTTGTCAAAGTTTTGACAAACTTATGACAGAGCACAAAAGAACGCACTATGAGCAATCAAGCCATGTCGTACTTCTGTCCATAGAGCAAAACGAAGTTTATTTTTCTTGGCGCGTGCAGTGCGTAGCGAACCTTGGCTGTGCCGAGCCGAGTGTCGCTCTAATCGCAACATGAGCAATTCAGAAAGTTCCAGAGTAAAACTCAAAACTATTGTTTCTGTGATGCGTGTTTCAGTGAATTACAAAATGTTTGCTGAGAAATGAAAGAGCATGCCGAGAGCTTAAAATTGACGTGTCGATTGCCGCTCTATGACGTAACACGAGCAAGTTAGAACCGTTTTGTGCTTTTGCACCTTCGGGTTACTGTAACTCACGAAATTCAAATTTCCATGTTTCGCAAATAATCCGTGAGTCGTGAGCTATCCACTGAGCTCGAGATCGTCTCTCTACGACGCAAATCAAGCGAGTTAGAGCGATTTTAGTGTTCGAATCTCGAGAATGGCGTTTCACGTGGTGCGTGTTTGCGTAATGTTAAAAATTGGTGCTGCCGCATGAAAGAACACGTCGAGAGCTTTCACCTGACGTGTCGATCGCCGCTCTACGGCGTAAGATGAGCGAGTTAGAGCCGTTTTGCGTTTTCGGACCTTTGGGTTACTGTAACTCGCGATATTAAAATTTGAGTTTCGACCAATGAGAGAACAAAATGATCAATGAGTCGAGAGATATTCAAGGTGCTCAAGATCACCTCTCTACGACGCAAGACAGACGAGTTAGAGCCGTTTTGCGTTTTAAACCTTCGGGTTACTGTAACTTGCGAAATTCAAATTTTTGAGTTTCGACCAATGGGAGAACAAATGATCAGCGAGTCGAGAGCTATCCACTGACCACGAGATTGTCTCTCTACGACGCAAGTTGAGCGAGTTAGAACAATTTTAGCGTCAAAATGTCGAGAATGGCGTTTTCGGCAGTGCGTGTTTGCGTAATTAAAAGAACTTTTGCAGTCACATGAAAGAACGCGTCGAGCGCTTTCACCTGACGTGTCGATTGCCGCTCTACGACGTAAGACGAGCGAGATAACGCCGTTTTGCGTTTTGACCTTCGAGGTACTGTAGCGCGCGCAATTCAAACTTTTGAATTTCGAAACCTCTTAGCGGAATGATCAGTGAGTCGAGACCTATCCGTAGAGCCCAAGATCTCCGCTCTACGACTTTCCAACGTCGAGATCTGAGAGCGTGACGCACGCACGGACGCACGTACGCACGCACGCCGAGCTCTCCTAGGGTGTCGCCCGGCTGAGGCCGGGCGAAAAAAGCGATTTCTAAACTTGGGATGTCATCCTTGCATATTTGGACCTAAATATGACAAAACGTGTACATATGTAGGCATATTTGGCTAGAATTTTATGAATATCTGCTGAAGTTCGGTAAAATTTGACATTCAAGTAACTGAAACTAAACTGTGAGTTTCAGTTTCAGTTTCAGTTTCAGTTATGGAATCCGCGCGAGTTTCGATTCAGTTTCAGTTTCAGTTAACTGATTGTAGCTGAAACTGAAACTGAAACTAGTTTGTTTCTATTGGCCACCCTGGTCAGTTGAGAGAATACCGCCTGCAGAACTACCAATGCTGAAATTCGCCATCCATACTCACTAACTTGGGCTCTTTCTTTCACTGGTTCTCGGTGTGTAGGACTCGACTTCCTTCAGAATTCTTACACAACGTTGTTCTATATTCTCTCGAATTCAGGAAGTCTGGGCCGAAAGCTGGCAAAGCTACATGGGCAGCGTGGGAGGCTGGCTGGGTCTATGGTTGGGATTCAACGTCGTCCTACTCGTGGATCTGGCGAGATCTCTAGTCATGTATTCGGTGGGCAGACTTCGCAAGATGAAAGCGAGTAAAATCGAAATTGTGAAGAACAATCTCAAAACGCTTGGTTGATTACTGCAATATGACTTTCGCTCTTGTAATTAAGGTACACTAGCCGTTCCTTCCTGTTGCAGAAGAATTCCTGAGATCTGAATAGCATGAAATGTAGCCGTCAATGGCCGTAATGTCCTGTTGCATGATCTGTCCTGTTCAAGGTCTGTCCGTTGCAAGGTCGGTCCTGTTGTGAGCCAACGGTGCTGGTCGCCTCGCACGCGCGCCGTAACGTC
Organism: Linhomoeus sp. GSCO2_2; assembly: GCA_030248115.1. Classification (NCBI taxonomy): domain Eukaryota; kingdom Metazoa; phylum Nematoda; class Chromadorea; order Monhysterida; family Linhomoeidae; genus Linhomoeus; species Linhomoeus sp. GSCO2_2. Next base: position 17,983 of record JASAMZ010001460.1, on the reverse strand, counting down.
GGTCCTGTTCATTGTCAAGGTCTGACCTGTTGCAAGATTTGTCGTGTTGAAAAGTCTGTCCAATTGTAGGGTATGTCCTGTTGCAAGGCCTGTCCTGTTGCAAGGTCTGTCCTGTTGCAAGGTCTCTCCTGTTGCAAGGTCTGTCCTGTTGAAAGATCTGTCCTGTTGAAAGATCTGTCCTGTTGCAGGGTCTGCCCTGTTGCAAGATTTGTCCTGTTGCAAGATCTATCCTGTGCAAGATCTGCCCTGTTGCAAAATCTGTCCTGTTGCAAGATTTGTCCTGTTGCAAAATCTGTCCTGTTGCAAGGTCTGTCCTGTTGCACGATCTGTCCTGTTGCAAGATGTGTCCAGTTGAAAAATCTGTCATGTTGCAGAAGGTCTGTCCTGTTGCGAGCCAATGGCGCTGGTTGCCTCGCGCGACCATCCTGTTGCCACGTCTGTCCTGCTGCAAGATCTGTCCTGTTGCAAGATTTGTCCTGTTGTAAGATCTGTCCTGTTGCAAGATTTGTCCTGTTGCAGGGTCTGTCCTGTTGCAAGATCTGTCCTGTTGCAGGGTCTGTCCTGTTGCAAGATCTGTACTGTTGCAGGGTCTGTCCTGTTGCAAGATCTGTCCTGTTGCAGGGTCTGTCCTGTTGCAAGATCTGTTCTGTTGCAAGATCTGTCCTGTTGCAAGATTTGTCCTGAGCAAAATCTGTCCTCTTGCAAGGTCTGTCCTGTTGCAAGATCTGTCCTGTTGAGAAATCTGTCCTGTTGCAAGATCTGTCCTGTTGCAAGATTTGTCCTGTTGCAAAATCTGTCCTGTTGCAAGGTCTGTCCTGTTGCACGATCTGTCCTGTTGCAAGATGTGTACTGTTGCAAAATCTGTCCTGTTGCAGGTCTGTCCTGTTGCGAGCCAATGGCGCTGGTCGCCTCGCGCGACCATCTTGTTGCAAGATCTGTCCTGTTGCAAGATCTGTCGTGTTGCAGGGTCTGTCCTGTTGCAAGATCTGTCCTGCTGCAGGGTCTGTCCTGTTGCAAGATTTGTCCAGTTGCAACATTTGTCCTGTTGCAGAAAGTCTGTCCTGTTGCAAGCCAACAGCGCTGACTGCCTCACGAACGCGCCGTACAAAGCGCCGCGCAAAACAAATGATAGAAAGCGGGCAGATTTTCCGGTTGCAAGATTTGTCCTGTTGCAAAATCTGTCCTGTTGCAAAGGTCTGTCCTGTTGCGAGCCAACGGCGCGGGTCGCCTCGCGCGACGATCCTGTTGTAACGTCTGTATTGTTGCAGCGTCCGGTTGCAGAAAGTCTGTCCTGTTGTGGCGCTGAGTGCCTCGCGAACGCGCCGTACAAATCGGCGCGCAAAACAAATGCTAGAGAGCGGGCCGATTGTCCTGTTGCAAGATCTGTCCTGTTGCAAGCGAAGTAGTCGCTGAAGCGGCTAGAATTGCCTGCGCGAGCATTCGGCTCTGTTGCAATTGCACATTGTTAGGTTCTCTGCTGTACCGCGCACTGCCGCACTGTTCGCGCAAGGCTCTGATACCGTGCATTGCCGTTCTGTTCAGGCAAAGCCTGCGTTGAAGGCAGGCACCAACAGGCGACGCTGGCCGTGCAGCGATTGATTCTCTGCGGTCGATCGATCGAAGCGAGTGAGCTTCTCTGCGGGACGCCGCTGGCGTCCTGCTGGCTTCCTGGCGCGTGCATGCTGAAGCGTCGCGTGGCGAAGTGCTAGCGAGGCAAGCGCATGCTGAAGCGTCGCGTGGCGTGTAGGTTGCCCAAACTGCTGACGTTTCTTCTCAATCGGCATGGCCGTTGTTGCCTGACCAGAGCGCGGAATGTAACGCAACGAAATGAACAGCACTGTATCCGAGCACTTTGTTCGACCAAACAGCACAACATTGGCAGAGGTCCATTCATCACCACGTGACCTAAGCAACGCGGGCACTCTACCATACGTTTGCGTCAAACGACTTCGTCAGTAAACTGATCGTCGTCGTTCAAGTGTTCCGGCAGTCTTTTCCCTTTCGTCTCCGGCAGAAATAGAGTAGAGACGGCTGCGGCGATGGAAAATGCACCGAAGACCACGGGCGGAGCCCAAGATAGACGGGGGTCCTTCAATTCAATTGGAGAAGTACCTCCCTCCCTCCCTCCCTCCCATCTTATGGGGTACGCTTTCGACTAGGCTTGAACTTCTACAATACTATTTCTTTTGTCATTGGGAATTACTGCGAGTTCTCTCTAAGAGTAAGCTGCGGCAGTTTGTAAAGCATGTTTCAATCTGACTGCAACCAATCGTGAATTGAGTCGTTTGGGCCAGCTCATTTTCAGGTTTGACGGATCCGGTTTGGAGTTGGGAAAGACGCGATTCGTTCAGTTTAGCAAGTCAATTTACACAACTCACGAATTTGCCGATGCTCGAAGCGAAGGGCGCCAACATGGAGCCCAGACGGGAGACGCAAATGCTGGTTGACAGGCCCGAGTTTCGTACTGTAGTGGGATAGATCTCCGTTGTGACCACGAAGATGACGTTGAAAGCGACGACGATGATCGTTTTGCCCAGCATTGCGAAGGCGAAATTCAGATCGCCGCCTGAAACGAAAGGGAGCGTCTGGAGACGTCAAATACACGAATGACCGTACACAAAACCATTTCACTGTTACGGTAGTACAGCAAATTTGCGTAGTAACAAAGCGGACAGCGCCGAAGCGTTTATTGTGGCGCGGAATCACACAATAGAAACGCGCAAAAGCGGCCCTTATTTCTTACTGGGACTGTAGGTATGCAACGAAGAAGCGCGCGCAGGAGCCCCTGCATAGAGGCACTCTAATCCAACAAATGGGAAAATGGGCGATCGAGCTTGACACACTTCTCTCAATTCGCTTTACAAGAGACTCACCGCCTGCGGCAGGCAGCCATGGAATGCCCAGGAGGCAAAGCCCTCCCAAGGACAGAGATAGCAGCAGGGCCCGCTTTCTCCCCAACCACATCAAGGGTAGACAGAGCAGATTGCCCGGGATCTCTACGGCGCCGCTGATGGCGTTGTTCAGAAAGGGGGAGCCGGCGAAGTTGACCACGTTCAACGAGATACCGTAGTAGACGAGCGCCGTGACGAACCTGCCATTTGAAACAAAGTGCGATTGGCGAAATTAGAAAGTACGACAACAGGTTTGAACTTTGGCATAGTCATAGCGTTGAGATTAAACAATGACATTGGCAATTGCGGTGCGCGCAGATACCGTCTCGCTTGCCAATTTCATTGCTGTCTGTCTCTGCCGTCTTGGTTTAGAACAGCGAGTTCTCACTTCAAAGGCAAGGCAGTGAAACCTCACCAGATGAATACGAGAATGAATGCCCTCAGCACCAGTGTAGGATGCTTCAGTCGGCAGCCGCCTGCGAAAGCGAAAACGTGCAGGATGCTCTCTCTCGAGGCTTGGTCTTTCTGAAATTCAAGCCAGCCTATATGTGTAATTTACAATCTTCAAGTGTAGTGTACATACAATAGCAGGACCGCACCTCTTGCAGTTGCTGGCCCACGCTGGCCAGATCAATGTGCTCTGGAAGCTTCCCTCCGTTCCACCTGGCCGCCTGTAGAAGCGTTCGTTTTCCCTGCTCGATGCGCCCCTGACTTAGTAGCCAACGGGGCGATTCTGGCAACAGCCTCAAACGAGAGTTAAGGCTTGCTATCGTTTGCGCTACTCTGACCGAAGTTATAAGTGTCAAGACGGCCTGGTCTGGAGCTGGACTGGAGGGGGAGGGGAAAGGGGTTCGAGGGGCGCTCACCAGATGAGCAAAAGGGCCACGATGCATGGGGCGCCTCCCACCAAGGTCAAGTGGCGCCAGTCGCGCAGCCAGTAGGCCACAAGGCTCACGAAAACGTAGGCTGAAGACCATGGCATGAAGAACAGGGCGCCGATCCAGACGCGCCAGCGCGACGTCGTCCACTCCATGACTGCGAAGGGAAGCACACCAAAAAGTGCACGCGAGCTTTTGCGCAATTTCGCACCAAAACCAACTGAGGACGTAGACGACGACTTCGAAGGCGTTGACGAATGCGGCAACGAAAAAGCGAACGACGAGAAGCATTAGCAGGTTGGGAACGAAGGCCGTCGAGACGGCGCTCGCGAACGTCACCAACCCGAATATCACCGATGGCCACTTCCGGCCCATCCTGTAGCGGCGTCATAGTGGTTGACGACTACGAGCAATGAAACTGTATGGGGGTTACACTCAGATCCTAATCCTACCTGTCCGAGAGTAGACCGCCCGCGAGGGCGCCAAAGAGGTAGCCGAAGTAGTAGATTGACTGACTGTACTCGGCGCCGAACCGTCGATCGCAAACCAGGTCGAACTGAAAGGAAAGAACGAGTGCAACGCTCACCGTGTTAGTTCTTCGTTACTTCCCTTCATCTACTTCCCTCTCCCTTCCTTCCCTCCCTCCCTCCAGCTCCCTCCCTCCAGCTCCCTCCCTCCCTGCTTTTGTCCCTCCATCCAAGTCCCGCCCTCCCACTAGGTCCCTTTCTCCTTTCCAGAGTACTCACTGTATGCCTGTGTGAGTCTAACGAGCTCCTCACATACATCGGTGACAGCAGTGGTTCGCATATCAATGCTGCGGTTGTATCTCCAGGCTTTGCAAGTGGTCGTCCCCTTCGTCGCATTGAGTGCTGACAGTTCCTCATAGGCTTCATTAAAACTTGAGCTAAGAGCCGTGAAATTGGCGTCCCAGTGGTAGCAAGCGTCATATTGCGCTTTCCCGTTCGCCTCAACTGCTTTTGGGGAACTGAAGTCAAACATTTTGACTGTAGGTTGAATAATGAATATTACTGTGGTGAAATCCATTACAGTAACCTGATCATCAGCTGCTGCTCCACGGTCCAGTTGCTGGAGGGCGGAAAGCCCCCTCTGACGAGACAACTGTGCGGAGGCGTGATCTGATAGTAAAGGACGGTGAGACTGACACTGCTGCTGAAGAAGGAGAATGTCATGATCCAGAAGAGCATGTTGAGCTGCCACCAGCCCATGGGCCCAACGGCTCTCAGGAGGTCCTCGAAGGACCATCTCTCGTTATAGCTGCTCGAAGGAGACTGAAGCGAAGCTTTATAAAGCGGCACGCGAGGCAGTCTACTCCACTCCAATACTGGGCAAATACTGGGGAAGGGGGGGGGGGGGGGAGGTTGAGGGACGGAGGACTAGTAGAGGATGTGAGAGAGGGAGGGGCGGTCGGAGGGAGGTATACAGTCATTGTTGTCAGTGTACTCAGCAATGAATGTTCTCTCTGTGTACAGACCAAGAGTCAGAGTGTATTATTACTGATGCACATGTGCCACGATACAATACCTCTTTGGAGATCAGTTCTTCTTGATCCAGTTCTTCTTCTTTCTGATCCAATTGTTGTCCATTGTAAAACGCCGAGTCGTCCATTTTCGAGGAAATTAGTCCAGCAGAGTCAATATTCACCACGACGCGACAGCTGTAACGGCCTTGACACTTTTGACCAGCTTGGTATTTACTACCTGTAAACGTGTGCAAGGCAGCTGGCTGCGGTAAAGGTCGCGCAGTTAGGTAATGGATAAAGAAGTACGTATGTATGTAGGTGGTATGATGGGCAGCTTTGTATGTACCTGCTAACGACGACTGAGCAAACAAAGGAACGCTGCGCGACTAGCGCCTTGTTAAGAGCGCAGATTTCGTTTGTCTCTTGTCTACTTGCCGCTATTATAGGGCGTGGATGAAACGTGGACGTGGATGGAATTTGAGCGACACCTTTGCATGGATCATGAACCAATCATGGGACGTAGATGGAATTTGAGCGACACCTTTGCAAAGTTTGCTGTCTGCTTGGATGGAGACACACTTCATCGGTTTGTCACAGTTATGCACCGAGGCACTGAACACAGAACACAACTTGACCTCAAGAAAGATAACGACCGAACGGCGAATGTATGAGCTTCTATGATTCGCATACAATACCTACATAGCTCTCACACATGTCCGCTAAACGTTATTGACACGTCACAACTACAGACACACAACAGACGCAAACAGTTCTATGCTTACATATTGTCGGGGGAAATCGTACTACCATGGACTATAACGTACGTACGTACGCTGCGCTGTCGTCCACTACTAGAATACCCAGGCTTTGCTCTAATCTACGCTGTGTACGGCCGACACTGCGGACAGAATCAATACCTATGTATGGCAGTGCGTGCGCCCTATGTCGAATTGGCATAGTGCCTACTGGGTGTTGCTCAAACAGAGTATTAAGATACGTTTTCTGATAGGGTCAAGAATGCTGTGGCCACAAGAAAAAATCGATTTGGCCCAAACTTGGTGTGCGTATAGAGGGGCTCCAGAGTGACATTTTATCCCATCGGGCTCACCCACGATAGGCCACCCTGTACGAGATAGACGTGTTCAAAGTTTGCCATAAGTCTTGCTTGTTAGTGTTTCAGAAATTGTTTTGTAACAAAGTGTTTCATAAAGCAATCTTTACAAAAACGCTATCAGTTAGGCCGTTTTGAACGCTCTTTCGCGTGGTGCAGTTAGATGTTGCGTAGTGGCATACATGCACGCGAAATGGGCAACAAGTCTCTTTTAAAAAGCGGAGTGGTTTTGAGCTTTGAATTTTTACTGAGATTGTAGCAAGGCCCTTTCCGGTTTCGTGCAGCGTCTTTGACTCTCCTCGCGACTACACTTTTTGGAGTGGTCTTGCTACGCAACATTGGTATCGCTCGGGTTTAATTCTTTACACCAAGAAAATCATCTTTTCAGACAAATTTAAAAAAAGACACTGGAATCAAACGCAAAACTACAGGTTAATTGTGAGCATGATTTGATGTTGGCTTGCAGTGAGCTCTTCAGCGATGTCAAGACCGCCGCTGTGCAACACACGAGTGCCAAGATACAACAAACCAAAATCTGCAGTTTTCACCGCGTTTTGGTTACTGTTGCCCTCTCATTGACCTTTTGAAGCTTTTTGTTGTCGGATTCTTGCTCAGGAGGTCGAGCGCTTCATTTTGATATGCGATTCGACTAGGTTTGATGAAGTTTTGACTTTTCGCGGACATTACTTCGGGATACTGTAGCGCGCAATTTTTAAAACTTGTTATTATTTCGACGTCACAGTTCGCGAGAGTAGTCCGAGTGCTACCCGTCGATGTGTCGAACTCAACCCAGTGACGTCAGACAAGCGAGTTATTAAGCCCGAAGCAAGCGTGTCGTTTCCAGTTTTCGACGCGTTTTGGTTACTGTAGCTCTCTGTTTAAACTTTTGAAACTTTTTGTTGTCGGATTCGTGCTCAGGAGCTCGAGCGCTTCACTTTGATATGCGATTTGACTAGCTTCGGTCAACTTTTGTCTCAAAATGGACCCCACTTTGGGATACTGTAGCGCGCGAGTTTGAGAACTTTTTTTGGTTTCGACCACTCAGGTGGCTAGAGGAGTCCGCAGGCTACTCGACGATGTCTCAAACTCCACCGTACGACGTCAGACGAGCGAGTTATTAAGCCCGAAGCGAGCGTGACCCACGTACGCACGTACGCACGTACGTACGTACGTACGTACGTACGTACGTACGTACGCACGCCGAGCTCTTGATAGGGTTCGCTCGGCTGAGGCCGAGCGAAAAAACACTAAAATCTAACGCAAAACTACAGGTTAATTGTGAGCATGATTTGATGCTGGCTTGCAGTGAGCTCTTCAGCGATGTCAAGATCGCTCCCCCGCAACGCACGAGTGCCAATATATAACAAACCAAAGTCTGCAGTTTTCATCGCGTATTGGTTACTGTAGCCCTCTCATTGACCTTTTGAAACTTTTTGTTGTCGGATTCTTGCCCATTAGGTCGAGCGCTTCATTTTGATATGCGATTCGACTAGGTTCGATGAAGTTTTGACTTTTCGCGGACATTACTTCGGGATACTGTAGCCCGCAATTTTTAAAACTTGTTATTATTTCGACGTCCAGTCGCTAGAGTAGTCAAGAGCTACCGTCGATGCGTGAACTCAACCCAGCGACGAGACAAGCGAGTTATTAAGCCCGAAGCAAGCGTGCGTTTCCAGTTTTCGACGCGTTTTGGTTACTGTAGCTCTCTGTTTAAACTTTTGAAACTTTTTGTTGTCGGATCGTGTCAGGAGTCGAGCGCTCCTTTGATATGCGATTTGACTAGCTTCGGTATTTTGTTTAAAATGACTCCTTTGGGATACTGTACGCGGGGTTTGAAAACTTATTTCAGTTTTGAACACTCAGATGGCGAGAGGGAGCGCTACCGCGATGTGCGAATCAACCCGGCGACGTGAGAGGGTTAGCCGAAGCAAGCGTGCGTTTCCAGTATCGACGCGTTTTGGCTACTGTAGCTCTCTGTTAAACTTTTGAAACTTTTTGTTGTCGGATCGTGTAGGAGCTCGAGCGCTCACTTTGATATGCGATTTGACTAGCTTCGGTCAACTTTTGTCTTAAAATGGACCACTTTGGGATACTGTAGGCGCGAGTTTGAAAACTTATTTCAGTTCGACTCAGACGGGGAGGAGGAGGCACGGATGTCTCAAACTCCACCCTGGGGAGCGAGTTTAAGCGAAGCGAGGTGCGCGGTACGTGCGTAGTAGCACGTCGCGCGGCTCTTATGGGTTCGCTCGGCTGAGGCGAGGAAACAAGCTGTGTGTGTAAAAAGTTCAACCTATACTTTGTGTCTGTCAAAATTTGGTGAACAGTATAGTGAACTTTGTACACATCGTAAGCCGCATCTGGAGGAAGTGTCTTGAGAATGTGTACCTTAATGCCAAGTGCACCTATCCCCACGATACGGTTGTCTGCAGCTGATCTGAGCGTGATATCGCCGCGTCGCTATATGTTATCGCCATGATACGACGCCGTTTATCTGATGTTTCCTACCTGTGTAAAAACGTCACATCCAACAAAAAAACTTGAGAAGTTTGGTGGAGCGAATTCCTGTTTAGCGTACGCATTTCGGTTCCGGTGACATTCATCAATAAACAGCTGTTCTGGCCATCAGACGAAAATCTCGATTTTGAGATTTTCTTAAATTTTAATTCCAAATATCTCGAAATTGGAATTAATTGAAACTGTAAAACTACGCCACAAATTCTTATTGGCATACGGCCTTACCATTTCTGCGTTCAAATTCGTCAAAAAACGACGTTCTCTTTTGTTGATTTATGGAATTTTGAAAAATAATCACGTATTTCTATTAAATTCCACATTTGCAAAAAATTTCTCTTGCGTTACAAATTATCCGCAGTCTATACTCTTTCCATTTCTGAAGAAATTTCGCCGCTATATAATCAGATGAAAAAGTCGATTTTCGACATTTTCATATTTTGATTGAAAATATCTCGAAATTGCAATTTTTAAAAACTTCAAAACTATGTCACAAATTCTTATCGGCATACGACCTTTCCCTTTCTGCATTCACATTCGTCATTAAATGACTCTGTATTTTAGTCAATTTATGCAATTTTGACAAATAATCGCGTATTTCTATTAAATTCCACATCTGCAAAAAATTTCTTTTGTGTTACAAATTATCCGCGGTCCATGCTCCTTCCATTTCCGAAGAAACTTCGCGGCTAGCGTAGGAAAAAGTCGATTTCGACATTTTTGAATTTTAAGTGCGAATATCTCGAAAATGCGAAATAGCAACAGAAACGGACATCGGACGACCAGCGAACGCTACTGACGATATGCTGACTTTACTTCGGTGGAGGAAAAGAAAAATTGAGATACACCTCGGGAGGGGGAAAAAAGTTAGAAAATTTGACATTTCGCGAAAACACGTTTTTGGCCGTAACTTTCTCGTTTGGACAGGAACCCTCCTGGTTTTTTAGTATGTTGTAGCCCTATTAATGGGCAATCAATCGATACCAAAATTTCAAAAATTGGTCCATGCGCAGGCAGTGAAAAACGCAAAAAACCGAATTTCTGGTATTCGACACTATGCAAAGTACAAGCATTCACGCGCTGGTAACGTATGGACACAAGTAGCTGAAGCTTTGATTGTGTCGTATGCTGTAGCCCGTTCAAAGACCTTTCTAGCGATTCCAAATAGCCCAGCAAATATCTCTGCTCAGAGGTCGAAAATCACAAAACTCTCAGAGGTTACGGAGGGCGTCTTCTTCTAGGCAATATCTGAATGAGTGCACCCCTTTTACTGACTGCGCTGCGTGCACCCCTTTTACTGACTGAGTGCACCCAACGTAAATCTGGCTGGCCGCTGGCGTATAGAATTACTGACTGCGTGCTCCCCACAAAATTACTGACTGCGTGCACCCCACTCGTCAGTACTCTTGTGACGGGCACTCTATGAATCCAAGCAGGATTCTCGTTTGAAATCAGGCTATGCTTAGGCTCGCCCTGCGCCCACAATGCACAAGAGTCAGTCGGCGTCGCAGTCTGGCGGGTCGAAGCTTAGTCTTAACGCGACCGGTGACCGACTTCAGGGCGCGCGGAGCGCGCCCTGAAGTTGGTGGTCGCGCTGAGTCTCAGCTGAGACTCGCCTGGCGCGACGCCGACAGAGTTTTAGTGCAAACTGTAAGTGGAATAAACACTCCTCCATCTAATTCACCCCCTGCTTAGGCCTGTTGTGCCCCTTCTGTGCTCTCGCCCCGTATCACAGGTGGCGGATGGCCAGGCTCACGGGGTGCACTCAGTCAGTAATATTGTGGGGTGCACGCAGTCAGTAATTTTGTGGGGTGCACGCAGTCAGTAATTCTTTACGCCAGCCAGATTTACGTTGGGTGCACTCAGTCAGTAAAAGGGGTGCACGCAGCGCAGTCAGTAAAATGGGTGCACTCATTAAGATATTGCCTAGAAGAAGACGCCCTTCGTAACCTCTGAGAGTTTTGTGATTTTCGACCTCTGAGCAGCGATATTTTCTGGGCTATTTGGAATCGCTAGAGTCTTTGAACGGGCTACAACATACGACACAATCAAAGCTTCAGCCACTTGTGTCCATACGTTACCAGCGCGTGAATGCTTGTACTTCGCATAGTGTCGAATACCAGAAATTCGGTTTTTTTGCGTTTTTCACTGCCTGCGCATGGATCAATTTTTGAAATTTTGGTATCGATTGAAAGCCCATCAATAGGGCTACAACATACTAAACAAGCTGTTTTAAAAAAGTTGAGTTGTTTTATTAATACAGAGTGGTTTGTGAGTGTTTTAAAGTGGAAGAGTAAAAGAGTGGATACTTTTGTAAAGTATTTCAAAGGCCTTTCCAATATGACGCGCGCCCGCCCGGAGTTCACTATTCATGCGCTACTTCTGACACGCTCCTTTCTGAGGGGTTCTTGCAGGGCAACATTGGGATCGCCCGGGATTATTTTTTTTGAGCAAGACACACGCATTTCTGAGCGGTTGTTGCAGGGCAACATTGGGATCGCCCGGGATTAATTTTTTTAGCAGACAAAGTTGTTCGTAAGACAAGGGTTTAAAAAAACAAAAGTATTTCTTCAGGAATGACCGTTCAACAACTGCCTCAACGTAAGCTTTCAAACGGTCAAACGAATGCCGCTCTACAACGTAAGACGAGCGAGTTACGGCCGATTGAGTTACTGTAGCTCGCGAAATTCAAACTTTCGAATCTCGACTTATCATTCGGAATGATCAGTGTGCCGAAACCTATTCAACAAACTCAAGATCGTCTCTCTACGACAGAAGACGAGCGAGTTAGAGAAGTTTTGCGTTTTGAACTTTTGGGTTACTGTAGCTCGCGATATTCAAACTTTTGAGTGTCGACCAATAGAAGAACAAATGATCAATGAGTCAAGAGCTATCCAGCAACTCAAGATCGTGTCTCTACGACGCACGCTGAGCGAGTTAGAGGGATTTCTATGCTAAAAACGCGAGAATGTCGCTTTTCGTGGTGCGTGTTTGCGTAATTAACAAATTTTTTACGCCAAGTGAAAGAGCACGTCGAGACCTTTTAGTTGACCTATCGCACGCCGCTCTACGACGTAAGACGAGCGTGTTAGAGCCGTTTTGCGTTTTGGACCCTCAGGTTACTGTAGCGCGCGCAATTCAAACTTTTGAATTTCGAGTTCTCTTAACGGAATTATCAGTGTGCCGAAACCTATTCAACGAACTCAAGATCGTCTCTCTATGACGGAAGACGAGCGAGTTAGATAAGTTTCGCGTTTTGAACCTTTGGGTTACTGTAGCTCCCGAAATTCAAACTTTTGAGTTTCGACCAATAGAGGAACAAATGATCAGTGAGTCGAGAGCTATCCAACCAACCCAAGGTCGTCTCCCTACGACGCACGCTGAGCGAGTTAGAGCGATTTCTGCTTTAAAAACGCGAGAATGTCGCTTTTCGTGTTGCGTGTTTGCGTAATTAGGAAAACTTTTAATGCCAAACGAAAGAGCACGTCGAGACCTGTTAGTTGACCTATCGCACGCCGCTCTACGACGTACGACGAGCGAGTTAGAGCCGTTTTCCGTTTGAAGCTTCGGGTTACTGTAGCGCGCGCAATTCAAACTTTTGAATTTCGAAACCTCTTAGCGCAATTCTCAGTGAGTCGAGACCTATCCATAAAGTCCAAGATCTCCTTCCTACGACTTTCCAACGACGAGATCTGAGAGCGTGACGGACGGACGCACGCACGCACAGACGCACGCACGATAAGCTCTCGTAGGGGTTCGCCCGGCTGAGGCCGGGCGAAAAAATCAGGAGGGTTCCTGTCCAAACGAGAAAGTTACGGCCAAAAACGTGTTTTCGCAAAATGTCAAATTTTTAACATTTTGCCCATTTCGCGTGCGTGTGTGCCACTACGCAACATCTAAGTGCACCACGCGAAAGAGCGTTCAAAACTGCCTAAGTGATAGCGTTTTTTCGCCCGCCCTCAGGCGGGCGACACCATACGAGAGCTCGGCGTGCGTGCGTACGTCCGTACGTCCGTAATGCTCTCAGATCTCGGCGTTGGAAAGTCGTAGAGCGGAGATCTTGGGCTCTACGGATAGGTCTCGACTCACTGATCATTCAGCTAAGAGGTTTTGAAGTTCAAAAGTTTGAATTGCGCGCGCTACAGTAACCCGAATGTGAAAACGCAAAACGGCTCTAGCTCGCTCGTCTTACGTCGTAGAGCGGCAATCGACACGTCAGGTGAAAGCTCTCGACGTGCTCTTTCATGCGGCTACAAAACTTTGTTCAATTACGCAAACACGCACCGCTGAAAACGCCATTTTCGGGAATTTGACGCTAAGATCGCTCTAACTCGCTCAACTTGCGTCGTAGAGAGACTATCTCGAGCTTTTTGGATAGCTCCCGACTCACTGATCATTTGTTGTCCCATTGGTCGAAACTCAAAAGTTTGAATTTCGCGAGTTACAGTAACTTGAAGGTGCAAAAGCATAAAACGGCTCTAACTCGCTCGTCTTACGTCGTAGAGCCGCAATCGACACTTCAGGTGAAAGCTCTCGGCGTGCTCTTTCATGCGGCTACAAAAGTTTGTTCAATTACGCAATCGCGCACCGCGAAAAACGCCATTCTCGGGATTCTGACGCTAAGATCGCTCTTTGCAACATAGACAGAAGTGCGACACGGTTTGATTGCTCGTAGTGTGCTCTTTTGTGCTCTGTCAATTGTTCGCCAAAACTTTTGCAAGTTTTTGTCACTTTTTTAAAAGCGTTGCTTGAAAGAGGGATGTTCTTGCTCTAAAAGCCAAATCGCGGGCGAAATCAATATTGCTATGCAATACCCTCTTGCGAAGCGGGGGCTCATGAAGCGGAGCATGCGGGCGATGAACTCTCGCACTCTCTGCAGAAAGAACGCAACTCTTTGCAATGTCAGTCAGAGTACAAACTCAACTTTTTAATACCGGAGCTTGTTGTAAAGATTGCTTTATGAAACACTTTGTTGCAAAACAATTTCTGAACACTAACAAGCAAGACTTATGGCAAACTTTGAACACGTCTATCTCGTACAGGGTGGCCTATCGTGGGTGGGCCCGATGGGATAAAATGTCACTCTGGAGCCCCTCTATGCGCACACCAAGTTTGAACCAAATCGATTTTTTCTTGTGGCCACATGCAGTGCTCGACCCACACAGAGAACGTGTCTTAATAGTGTTATTCCATTCATGGCGTTTGCATTATAGTTCCTATGAGGCGAATCCGCTTGCTGCCCAGAGGTCACTTCTTGCGAAAGATGACAACCCGCAGCTTCTTGTCCGAGTGTTTGTCTAAATTGTTGTCTAATATTTGGAGTAAAAGGGGCCTACACAAAATTCAGCCAGTTGTCAATAGGTATGTGTACCGATGGTAACAAACCTTGCCTTCAAAATATCAAGAAGTGGCCAAACATAGATTTTTTTAGATTTTTGGTCAAACATACAAACGTCAAACATCCACGCAAATGTGAGTGCCTGACGGGCACTGCGTCACCAACAGTAACAGCTACATTTCCAAGTTCTCAAACATATTTATTGCATCTTCCTTGGGGGGGGGGGGGGGGTGGGCTAATGATCACAACCTAACAGGGGTACAGTGGCCCTGGGAGAACAAGAAACACCCACCGTATGGCGCGTCTGTGCTGTGTTCCACCAATTCAACGGAGCTCTCAGGTCGAGAAGCCTCTTCCAATGCCCACGGTAGACCCTCATAGTAATCACTGCCCAACAGAATGTACAACCCTCCTGCAATCATTGCAGATGACGTCGAAACCAAACCCCGGGCGAAATTAATCTTTGCCGACCTACCCGTATTCAAACTCTCCTCCAGAATCTGCTGCATCAGCTCCTTATAGATTTGGCCCACCATCGAGGAAACGACGACATCATACTTCAGGCCTGCCATAGAAGCATTGCCGCTACGCACCGCTGTTACCGTAAACCCTCCAATAAGCGCCCCCCCCCGCCTGATATTGTTCAACAGTTCAGGAGAGCTGAATTGGGGTACATGGGGGGGGGGGGGTGCATTTACGGCTAACTGAACGCAAGAATTCGCCATCAGTAATCAGTTACCCGACACTTGAATTCTTTTATTGTGTCCAACCTTAGAAGATACAGTATTCTAAAACCACCGCACCTACAGTATCCAACTGTCCAGCGCTCACCGCTTCTCTCCAGAAACGTGGCTCTGCCGTGATTGGGCACGATCGCTTCGAAACTTTTCCGGTAGACGCCGAGCTCGTTCGCCTTCTTCAGCATCTCCCCGCTGCCGTCGCTTATGTGCAGGTTACGGTAGCCCTCGTGGTGGAGCTGTGAACGACGCAGAGAGCGAGAATTACTGTATATCACGCGCAGTAGTGTGTGGTAGTTTCGCAACGAACAATCTATGGTTAGGTACGGTTGGTTATCGAACTACCTCTCGCAGTTTGTCTTGTCGACAAGTGGCAGCAATGCTCTAGCAATTTTAATTCGATACAAGTCACCAGAAGCCTCTACGGTACCTCAAACTAAAAGAAACAGGCCCTGCTTGGATGCTTACCATCTTGCCGATTCGGCCGGTTCCACCGCAGTAGTCGAGAATGAGGCAGTCGCGATTCGGTTGCAACTTGGTGATCCGATCGATTGCCGCCGAATAGGCGGTGAAGCCGATTTGGACGGTGTCCTGGTATGTTGAGTGTTATTTGTCATCACATATGCTTTCTGTTCTGTTATCCACTCTGTTAATTCTTCACGGCAACTACGTGTATCAGTCAGCATTTGTTTACTACCGTAATCCCACTTGTCTCTTTGTTTGCTGACCTCAACAGTTTGCTTGCGTTCTACAACCTTGTCTGTTGATTGGGCAACTATTCACCGCATTCACCACGAGGTTATCAGTCAGTACCTATTATCGACTAAGTCACCTATTAGCTAATTTCAGTTTCGTTCATTAACCGTAAATCCTTCAGTCACTCTCCCCCATGCTTGGTAACGAACGGCAAGCCGTTTGGGGGGGGGGGGGGGGGGGGGGTATTGGAATATTTACAGTCACTTTGACGCAAGAGCTACCGTGAATCCTCCTATAAGCGCCCCCCCCCCTCGAATAAGCGCCCCCCCTCCCCTCCAATAAGCGCCCCTCCTAGAGGAAGGTTGAGAAAATACGCGCCCCCTCCAATAAGCGCCCACCTTTTGTTAGCGCCAGCAGTACTAGCACTACCATATGTGCTCTGTGACCATTCCTAACACAAGATTGGGCTACATATGACAGCACTACTACAAACTGCAGGAATTCTGATCAAACGCTATGCAGTTTCAGTCGAAAATCTATGCAGATGTGCGCAAAAATGTGACAACAACGGGGAATTTCGATGAAATTTGGGCACTCCTGAGGGGGTCGAGTTAATAAGCGCCCCCCCTCGAATAAGCGCCCCCCCCCCGTCCAATAAGCGCCCCCCTAGACGTAGGTTGAAACAAGCTTTGTGTAAAAACTGTGGCACCACGTTGGCATCTGTGTAAACTTGAGAGCGTGCGCGCGATAATTTGCACTGGATAGTGAAGTGCCGCTAGACATATTGTCGACAATCTGGTGGGGTATCGCCGCAATTGGTCTAGGAATTTGTTCGTGGTACCTGATCCACAAATGGATCAGAAGATTCGCCGCAGGCACACTTTGCGCTTATAATTGTGCTAACTGATCCATAAATGGATCAGAGAGATTCGCCGCAGGCACACAGTGCAATAGAAGCGTATAAATGGGACGACGCCCTATTGAAAAGGGTATAAATGGGACGACGCCCTATTGAAAAGGGTATTAATGGGACGACGCCCTATTCTTTTGGGCTTAGTGACCGATGCATCAACATGCTTGAAATTTTCGAAATGTTGACAAAAACCTTGAAAATATACCTAAATTCTTTAATTATAAAATCTAGAGTTATTTGCTAAATACTTGGCAGACTATGCCCGACACAACCATGCAAAGACAATTTGAGATTTAAGCTATTTGAAATTGTCGAAATTTGAGGATTATAACAAAAATATCCCAAATTTCGCTAATTATAAAATCAGAAACTATTTGCAAAATACTTGACAGACTATGCCCAATGCATCAACGCAAAGACATTGTGAAATTTAAGCTGTTTGGAATTGTCGAAATATGGGAATTTTGACAATACCCTTAAAAATATCCCCAATTTCGTTAATTATATAATCTGAAACTATTTGATAAATACTTGGCAGACTATGCTCGACACATCCGTGAAAAGAAATTGTGAAATTTAAGCTGTTTGAAATTGTCGAAATTTGGGAATTTTGACAAAACCCTTGAAAATATCCCTAATTTCGTTAATTATAAAATCTGAAACTATTTGACAAATACTTGGCAGACTAGCTCGACACATCCGTGAAAAGAAATTTTGAAATTTAAGCTGTTTGAAATTGTCGAAATTTGGGGATTTTAACAAAACCCTTAAAAATATCCTAAATTTCGTTAATTATATTTGCTGAAACTATTTGCTAAATACTTGGCAGGCTATGCTCGATACATCGGTGCGAAAAAGTTTTGAAATATAAGCTGTTTGAATTTGTCGAAATTTGGGAATTTTGACAAAAACCTTGAAAATATCCCTAATTTCGTGAATTCCAAAATCCGAAACTGTGTCACAAATTCATCGCGTCTTATGCCCTTTCCATTCCAGCAAAAACTTTGTCGATACGACTTGTAAATAAAAGTGTCATTTTTGACATTTTCATATTTTAATTGTAAATATCTCGAAATAGCGAAATTAGCAACAGAAACGGACAACGGCGCGTTACTCAGCGCATTCGACTCCATCGGATGGCACTAACCGTCGTGTCTAGATTTTCCGTACACACACACACACACACCCACCCACAAACGGACAATAGCGTCCGTATATATGTGACAGGGAATACCCGCATCCAGTGAAAACCCGCATATGCGGGTTTTCACCAAACCACTTAGTGAATACTGCGGGTATTCACTGATCCAGTTAGTGAATACCCGCATATGCGGGTTTTCACTGGTCCAGTTAGTGAATACCCGCATATGCTTGTTTCACGTCGCTGTTCCGCAGAATCGCTACCCGCATATGAAACAAGCTGTGTGT
>JASAMZ010001459.1:2500-10217 GCA_030248115.1 Linhomoeus sp. GSCO2_2 | reverse complement strand
TGGTCTACCTTGGTTCAGTTACGTGCTGTACTGTTAGTTGACTCTCCAATAAGCCCCCCTCCTGACCTTCGCCTTCAAGAGCGTGGAGTAGAAGTTGGAGGTGGGGAGGGGGCTTACCTATCAGAGTATTTACGGTTACCATGTGCATAGAACTAACCGTAAATACTCCAATAAGCCCCCCTCCTGACCTTCGCCTTCAAGAGCGTGGAGTAGAAGTTGGAGGTGGGGAGGGGGGCTTATCAGAGTATTTACGGTAAGTTTTGTGCGTGCCTCAAAGTGCCCCCGCTTGTTCAGGAGTTTCCACGACGACGCGGCAACATATTCGGCACATCCTAGCGTGTCGTTGTGACCTTTGCGCAGTTTGTGTGGATGATTTTAGTCGAAAATGCGTTCTTTCAATTCAATCAATACTGGTACTATTCTTTCTTTAACAAATTGGTGGGTGGCGCAAAACGCCGCATTTGCTACACCATAGGAATATCGTTTAATACTCTTACTTTTACATGCTTCATACTTGGAACATATTCCCCTTTCTGCCTTTAGGCATTTTACATGAATAGAGTATGAGTAGGAGGTAGGACTCGTTGTAGATTGTAGAATGGCGCGAATGTCTACTGCAATTGGTTGGCGATATTTGGATTGGGGTGTGGGCGGGGATAGTGGGGGTGGGGGGGGGGGGGGGGGTGCGAGTGGGGGGTGAGGGGGGTGTGGTTGACTGACTAACACCCCCCTCCCCCCAAACCTCTGTCACACATGTCCACGACTAGTCACATCACCAAACAATCCGTTCAGTCCGTCGCCGGATGCTTCCGCGCACTCCAACCCAAAGCGACGTGAGCTCTGTCCTACCTCATCCGAGGGAGGAGGGTTGTGTCTATATCAATGGGGAGGGAGAAGAGGAGGAGAGAAAGGGAGCGAGTCACCACTTCTCCTACCTGATGAACCTCAACGCGAACAACGACAGTAGTAACAGTAACAGCAAGGAGCTTCGCAAGACCGACTCCAAAGCGACACTGGTGTCCATAGCGCCTTCGCTGTTGTCGCAACCGGCCAAGCCTACGTTCACTATCTTCATGGATCAGCTGAGATCCCAACTGGCAGAGGCTCACGTCAGGTGAAGTGAAAACGAGAGTGTATGGCACATCCCTTCTTCTACGGCATGCCATCTTTGGCCACGATCGGAAATAGGTTAGCTCTTGCATCTAGGTACTGTAACAATGAGTCAACCTGACTGTTTCTCCACCTGAATCCATAAATCCAAAGACCATAAATCCTTCAATAAGCGCTCCTCCTGTCGTGACCATCAAAAGCATCTCTTAGACAATGAGGGAGGAGAGGGGGGAGGGCGCTTATTGGAGGATTTAGGGCACCATTATTCTGTATGCACTCGATATATGTACCGTTCCCATCACCATCTCCAGAGCTCTGCGAATCACTTGGAGCAAGGTGGTCGAGACTCCCAGGACCTCAGGCAGAGGAGCCTTTCTCATGATGGAGAGAGTTTACGAGCAGATGATAGCGAAAAAGCCACAGATAAAGGGCATCTTCTACAAAGTGGCCTTCGTCAGCTGCATCGTGGACAAGGTCAACAGGGTCGACGGGCAGAGCAGAGGTGAGTGGAAGTGGCAATGAACGACGACGACGACAACGACGACGACGACGACGACGACGACGACGACGACGACGACGACGACGACGACGACGACGACGACGACGACGACGACGACGACGACGACGACGACGACGACGACGACGACGACGACGACGACGACGACGACGACGACGACGACGACGACGACGACGACGACGACGACGACGACGACGACGACGACGACGACGACGACGACGACGGCGACGGCGACGACGACGACGACGGCGACGACGACGGCGACGACAATGGTTCAGCGACCATCGCCACCACTCGGGACCATGCTGTGCTGCTGTGCGATCTGATCGACTACATAATTACCAACTTGAGCGGCGGCTACGCGGAGCCAGTTCTGGCGACTACTGACGACGACCGAGAAGTCGAATATGACCCTACGGATATTGGTGATGCTTGTTGCTAAATATTGGGCCGAAGCAAAAGTGTACTTAGCAAAAGCACAAAAGCAAAGAACAGAACGTATTTTCAGGCCAACACCATGTTCACTTGGCTCCGCTGGGGTTCACAGGGGAATTCTGGGAGCTCTTTGGCGAGAAATTCTCTGATGTGATATACGCGCAAGACGTCGTCAGAGCCTATCCGCTCGCCTTGAAGGTGAGAAGCGGTACTCTGAATTGCGAATAGTAATAGTGTAGTTTAGAGCGTTTAGTTGACTTTGTTGACGCGACGCGTAGTGTATTTAGAACTTGCTTGCCGCATAGTTACTTACCTTCGGCCCGCCAAAACACCTTTCCCCATATATTTCGCTCTTCTAGCATTGCCATACTTAATTTGTTAAAATCCTACTTCAATGTCACGCGAGTTGGTGTGGTTGATTGTACACTACACCTTACGTCATTATGCCTTGTTTGTTTATCACAATTTATCAATTCGACCTAATCATCCGTTGTGGAAGTCTTACCTGGGTATTCGCTTTGTGTCGTTCATCTTACATATCTTTATCGCTTCACCAGGCCTGGACAATTCTCACGGCCGTTTTAACCGACCGCTTACGAAATTCCTACGACAACGCCCTGCGCCAAGTCCGCGACAACCACACCCTGGAGCACTTCAAGCATCGAGTCATGCTGAGAAAACACGAGTCCTGCAGAAGTCTGCTGCCCAGTCCCGCAGACGAGATTTCTGCCTGCGATGCCCGTAGAGGAGGCGGAGACAACTCGTCTGCGGAGGAGGAAGACACGCCGACGCCCAGAATGCAGAGGTGTCGCAGCGAGAGTTTCTGAGAATTGTAAAGTGAAAATGTGATACTTCGCAAGCAGAATGGCAGCGTTTTGACTTGAGTATGGCCTACTCTCTCGACTGTCGCACAACGTTTATGGTAACTGAACTGTCTCTCACTCCAACGAGACTGCAAGTGTTCATGGCAAAGAAATGGACGAACTGATCTATTGCTGCACATAAGGAATCGTTAATTCTCTTGCACATATTACACATGCCTTACTCATATCTCTTACGCATACCTACAACATATTCCTCTTTCTGCCTTGAGGCACTTTTACATGAAACACACTCACTGTAGCAAACATCCAACCAAGACGCAGAGTATCTTGACCATCGAAAAGCATCGAATATCTTGGCGCGCCCCAGTGTCTCACAGCATTAATAGAAGAATTGCCCGCGGCACAAATCGTCGCGTGACACACTGCCGGGTTATTGACAAGAAAGTAGTTGTTATTCTGTCTTTATTACCCTTCCGGATGCATCGTTGAAATAGGTTTCTTCATCTAGCGCCGTCTATAGTTTTCGTTAACCCTTCAATGATCACGTGTTTTGTTGGATCGGTCTGTAACACCTGTATCAAACAACACAAACGAAGTGTAACGCTTCTAAATCGTGTTCATAGGTACGTAAAGTTGTTGAAACCTTCATGAACAAGTGAAACAAGACGAGGGCAAGTGAAAAGGGAACTACTGTAACTCCTGCCTACGTACTTACTAGTTGGTAAGTTCAGGTCGAAAGTGCGGTGGGGGAGAGGGGACACTAACTAATTGGTTCCTCCGGATCGGCGTGACGCTATGGGAGACCTATTGGCGTTGATAGAGAACTAATTAATATAAATAATTAGGCTTCTTTTGAGTCTTCGGTCGCCCTGTGGCCTTTCGAGCACGTCATGTAGGGAATTCGATTCGATCGCAATAGTCTCACAAAGCCTCATGCATATAGGACCTCATCGTCTACCAACGTGAGCAAAGAAGCATTCATCTACTCTTATCTTCGACCAAAATGGTACCTACATCTATGCGTTTGGTGATAACGTGTTGATTTGATCGCATATACCGTACAGACATAAGTCGCACCTGGGCGCATTTGAAACCTGCCATAATTGATAGACGTTTAAGCCAACGCGACTTTGCTTTCCAGACACCTTTGTGGAGCATTACTCAAGGTCGCATTATGTGTAGCGATCAGCGACGCACAGCTGCAACACACTGCTACCTTGTTTGTCGCTTTGCAGTCTGGGTACATAGAGGCAGCATTACAAGCGCTTGCGTGACAATCAACCGGACGCGAACGCGTGACGCAATCCAGGATCCACTTCCATTCCCTTAGGGGCCTCGCGAACAAGCTGTTTTAAACCAGGCAAGTCGTCCGGGGGACGCAGTATACTCCACAAATTTGAACTCCTACGCACGGTGACTACTCTCCTTTGTGGCCTCCTGACACTCGCAATCGCAAAACTAATGCCGAATTCGTGATCTACACCACAGAATACCCCAGAATCGACATACAACACCCCAAACTTCCTATGGACTCGCAAAACCAAAATTCTGCACTTGAGGTACGGTAGCATGCAAATTCGTCATACCGTAAATCCTCCAATAAGCGCCCTGGGCGCTTATTTTTTCAACCTACCTCTAGGGGGGGGCGCTTATTGGAGGGGGGGCGCTTATTCGAGGGGGGGCGCTTATTAACTCGACCCCTCAAGAGTGCCAAAATTTCACCAAAATTCTCCGTTGTTGACACATTTTTGCGCACATCTGCATAGATTTCAGACTGAAACTGTATAGCTTTTGATCAGAATACCTGCAATTAGTAGTAGTGCTGTCATAGGTAGCCAAAACTTGTGTTGGGAATGGTCACAGAGCACGTATGGTAGTGCTAGTGCTACTGGTACTAACAAAAGGTGGGCGCTTATTGGAGGGGGGGCGCTTATTTTTTCAACCTCTCTCTAGGGGGGGCGCTTATTGGAGGGGGGGCGCTTATTCGAGGGGGGGCGCTTATTGGAGGATTTACGGTAGGTACGCGTAAACATCATCTAAACGCTAAACGAATGCCAAATTCGTAATCAGCGCCCCCGAAAACCCCGAAATCGAGTATAATATCGCGAAAGTCGACCCGACACCCAATATTCAAATGGACGCGGCCAGGTTACTGTAGCTCTGCAAATTTGCCAAAAACACTTTTCTGGACCAGATTTCAACGTAGAATCGTTTGAAACCACTTTTGAACCGATTCGGTAACGCATTCGAGCGCTACAGACGCTGAAACGCGAAAAGCGCAATTTTTGACCCCGGAGTCAAAAAAGTTCCACCAAGATAACTTTTTTGTGTCTCAACCGATTTTCTCCGTTCATGGCTCATTCGATAGAGGACATCCGGGAAGGAGCACCAAAAGCGGTCTCGCGGCTCTAGCTGCTACCTATCGCGCACAGCAAACCGTCAAAGTCGGAAAATAGCAAAAAATCGCGATTTTTTCAAATTTGGCGCCAAAATGGTTCCCGCAGCAATCCAATTCTTTTTTTGCCGCCTCGGCACTATCGAGGACTACAACATATCAAAAGATAGTATATACCATTATATGCAACTTTTTCGAGTTCTACCTTGCCCAACCCTATTTTCAGTACTTTGAAAATTTAAATTTTTGAATTTCCCGCCAACGGGGTCCCGCAGCGTGACCCCATTTGTCGTGCAGGTTGCCCACCTACTAGGCCTACCCAACGCAAAAGACCGTTTGCAAATCGGCCGCTTCACGCGCGAACGCCATCCGGTTAAAATTACTGCGTTTCGCGCACAATCGCTATATACTCCACACTTTTTTGTGGAGTATAAAAAGTTGAGTTGTTTTATTAATACAGAGTGGTTTGTGAGTATTTTAAAGTGGAAGAGTAAAAGAGTGGATACTTTTGTAAAGTATTTCAAAGCCTTTCCGATATGACGCGGAGTCCGCCCGGAGTCCACTATTCATGCGCTACTTCTGACACGCTGCTTTCTGAGCGGTTCTTGCAGGGCAACATTGGGATCGCCCGGGATTAATTTTTTGAGCAAGACACACGCATTTCTGAGCGGTTGTTGCAAGGCAACATTGGGATCGCTCGGGATTAATTTTTTTTAGCAGACAAAGTTGTTCGTAAGACAAGGGTTTAAAAAAACAAAAGTATTTCTTTAGGAATGACCGTTCAACAACTGCCTCAACGTAAAGCTTTCAAACGGTCGAACGAATGCCGCTCTACAACGCAAGACGAGCGAGTTAGAGAAGTTTTGCGTTTTGAACTTTTGGGTTACTGTAGCTCGCGATATTCAAACTTTTGAGTTTCGGCCAATAGAAGAACAACTGATCAGTGAGTCAAGAGCTATCCAGCAACTCAAGATCGTCTCTCTACGACGCACGCTGAGCGAGTTAGACCGATTTCAACGCTAGAATCGCGAGAATGTCGCTTTTCGTGGTGCGTGTTTGCGCAATTAACAAAATTTTCACGCCAAGTGAACGAGGACGTCGAGACCTTTTAGTTGACCTATAGCACGCCGCTCTACGACGTAAGACGAGCGTGTTAGAGCCGTTTTGCGTTTTGGACCTTCGTGTTACTGTAGCGCGCACAATTCAAACTTTTGAATTTCGACTTCTCTTAACGGAATTATCAGTGCGCCGAAACCTATTCAACGAACTCAAGATCGTCTCTCTATGACGGAAGACGAGAGAGTTAGATAAGTTTTGCGTTTTAAACCTTTGGGTTACTGTAGCTCCCAAAATTCAAACTTTTGAGTTTCGACCAATAGAAGAACAAATGATCAGTGAGTCGAGAGCTATCCAACCAACCCAAGATCGTCTCCGTACGACGCACGCTGAGCGAGTTTGAGCGATTTCTGCGTTAAAAACGCGATAATGTCGCTTTTCGTGTTGCGTGTTTGCGTAATTAACAAAAGTTTTAATGCCAAACGAAAGCGCACGTCGAGACCTTTTAGTTAACCTATCGCGCGCCGCTCTACGACGTAAGACGAGCGAGTTAGAGCCGTTTTCAGTTTTGACCTTCGGGTTACTGTAGCGCGCGTAATTCAAACTTTTGAATTTCGAAACCTCTTAGCGCAATTCTCAGTGAGTCGAGACCTATCTATAAAGCCCAAGATCGCCTTCCTACGACTTACAAACGCCGAGATATGAGAGCGTTCCGAACGGACGCACGCACGCACGCACGGACGCAAAGCTCTCGTAGGGGTTCGCCCGGCTGAGGCCGGGCGAAAAAACCTCCTTTCTCGAGCCATCTTCCTCGCTTCCTTTCTCGTTAGACAACAACCCCTCCCCCACCTCCCTCTCCCCCCCCCCCCCCCCCCCACCCCCCTCCCCTTCTAGTCTGTCTAGGCATTTCCACTCTGTGCATCCTGTAGGTAGTAATAGGGGCGCGACGCAATCTGCCCTCCAACTAAGACGGACCCTTGATTGCTTTCTCGTCTGGATTAGCCTCCGCTTCTGAGAGTGCGGAATTCGGCGGACGTTGAACGATTACGACAACTGAGTGGATAGGATTGTCTGCTGGCGCCGCTGGCGGTGTGGAGAGAAGAGAGGACCATGGATGAGGAACAGGTGGGAGATTGAGTGTGGCAATTTTGGCCTATGCAAGTTGTCTGTACGCGACAACTTCGCAAGTTCAAAACTTGAAGATTTGTCCGCTGCATATCACGCTTGCATATTCATGTATACTTCATCAAGCTTCTGATTTAGACTGCGCAACTCTCGATTTAGTCCACTGAAGGTTTATTGTATTCGAGTGCGTGTGTAAGTATAGCTCCTACATAACCGCATCAATTCTGCAGTTTTACTGGTCATTCGAAGTGAACA
>JASAMZ010001458.1:0-28145 GCA_030248115.1 Linhomoeus sp. GSCO2_2 | reverse complement strand
CGAACCACCCCGTTGCGACTTGCGACCGCCACCAACTGTCCGCTTCCGTTTCCATTTCAGAACGACTCTCTATCTACTCGCCGTCGAAGTACAGTCGCCTTGCTTTGCAAAGGGAGAAAGAAGTCCGGCAGAGTACAAGTGTCAGAGCAACCACTCACGCTTTTGGTGACCTCCGTAAGTTGCTGTGTAGCTTTCTGTACCATCTTGAAGAAGCCAGATCTTTCGATAGCAGCCGCTCACGCAGGGCATACCTCTTCTTCTGGTAGCGTCGATCAACCATCCAGCGTCACCCGTCTTTCAGCTGCTCCAGAAGAATTGCGCGCAGATCCGACGAACCAGGCGCCATCGACGAAGGTTACCTTATTCCTTGTGTTGTTGTGTTATTGTTCTGGCGAATGGGCGTTCACGAGCTCAACCTTGCAGAAGCGGCCTTTCGAGCCAGTGCCCTCTGCTAGAGTCGGTTCCATTACTTCGTCTCACGACGACGGCGGCGAGGAGCCGTCTAAGAAACGGTCGAAGACCGGCTTTCACTTCGAGAGAGCGACCACACCCAGCATCGTGGACGGTTCCCAGCTCTACTCCTTCTCCGCTGGATTTGGGGTTGGTTGGTTGGGTTCACCTTATGACGGACGATAGTCAAGGGAGAAGGTGCGCTGACTTCTCTGCAGACGCAGAGTCGAAAAGCCGGCGACGTGTCGCGCGGAGGCCTGTTCGAGAGACAGCAGCAGCAGCAGTCCAACCCCAAGTCGATCGCCATGCTCAGCTCGCAGACGCGCAGGATCTTGGAGCAGTTCCAGAAGATGCACACGCCCGTTCGAGTGAGAAGATCGCTTGTGACGCTATTATTGTTACACCAAAATGGTCATTATACACGATTGGGTCGCTGCAGGACGCGAGACGGATGGCGGAGTCGTTGAGGTCACGCGAGTCCACGTCCAGAAGAAGCTCCCTGTTGGTCCATGGACCGGCGCTGCTCAAGGGCCCTCCCCAATCCCCTTCGTTCGCTACGCAGGCGCCGACGAGAGCGCGCCAACTGTCGGCCACCTTCGCATTCACTGGCTCGCCCTCCGGAAGTCGTCCCAAGCCCTATTGGCGATACCCAGCGGCCGCCGCCTCATTCTCCTCCGTCGCTGCGGGCAGTCCCGCGCCGCCTGCGCCCAAGATCAAAGGCAGCGACGGCGCTTCGATAAAGAAGAGGGTGTCGACGCCAAGCTCCGCAGTCTTTAGCGCCCGAGACTTGACCGGCGACTACGCCGACGACGTGCGCACTGCTCTTCCTCTGGCTTGAAACCGTCGGATGTCACCTGCATCCTTTTGGCCCTTCTTTCAGATTGGCGCCAGCTTGTCACTTCTCAAGGCTCCCAAGCCTGGCTTCCTAAGCGCCACTCTGGACATCAAGGCCAAGCCAGCGGCCGGCCCATTCAACTTCTCAGCTCCAATACCGAAGCTAGCGCCTGCAGCGGACGTGTCCAGTAAGAAGGACAACCAGCCGTCTAGATCAGCTGAAGCTCTTCAAGGTGCTGACGAAATGCTATGTTTGCTTCGAACGAAGCCAGCAAACACCTGCGTGCAACGGTTTGAAAGCTAGCAGATAGCCCTAGCTTCTTCCGCAGTCGATAGTTGCACTACTATTTTTCAGTCCGATCCTGTAAATCGTCTCTGTCAGCCAATTGCTCCCTCCCTTCCTTCTCAGACTCCAAGATGGACGTGAAGAAGAAGGTGGAGTGGGACTGCCAGTCCTGCTTCATTCGGAACAAGGCGGACGCTGATAAGTGCCTCGCTTGCTCAGCTGACAGAGTCGGAGACGCCGCCGCCTCTTCCGCAGCGACGCCGGCGTCTGCTGAATCGAGTCAGTCGGTCTTCTCACTTCGACTGCCGTTTCGATTCTTTGTGACTGGCCACGAACACTGTAATGTTGTGTTGTAATATTCCCAGGCTGGCACTGCGAGACCTGCTTCAGTCCCAATCCGCCCTCGTCGAAGAAGTGCGCCGCCTGCCAGGCGGACAAGCCGGCGAAGAGGCCGGGTGAGCGCTTTTTCGATTGAAACGCTCGCGCCTTCGTGAATGGGGGATTTGATGTGTGAGTGTGTCGTTTAGGCCCTTCGGAGAGCAAGCTAGGTCAGCAGAGTCTGGACAATGGTCCCAAAACCAAGTGGACTTGCGGCGCCTGCTTTGTGTCCAACGAAGCGGACAAGGCCACCTGCATTTGCTGCCAAGCGACCAGGCCCACTCCAGCGACGACCGCTGCCGTTTCGGCGCCAGACAAGGATCAGTCGTCGGAGAAATCCGCAGGTTCGCATTAATGAATGTAAAACCGGTGTTACAGTCTGTAATTGACATGTCTTTTATAAGTCTAGCATGCATGCAGTGCCGCCGGTATTTGCCTCGACTGCTTCTATTCAACGCACTTCGCGCTCGCCCATTGCGCGAGTATTGGCTGCTATTCGTTTTTCACTATTCGTCGGTCGTTACTGCGAGACAGTGAATTCGTAGTTGCTAATTCAGTTTCACACGCTTGCAGACTGGAGCTGCACAACCTGTTTCATCAGCAACCCAGCGTCGTCGATGGACTGTATGGCTTGCCAGTCGCCTAAGCCGGGAAACACGATCAAGCCTGGTTGGTGACGACGCGTCATGTATTACTAGTACCATATGAGTTGGGTACTGTCGTCCGCTCTTTCAGTGAAGCTAGCGGCTCTCTCGGGCTTGGGATTCTCCAGCGGTTGGAAGTCAAGTGGGGCGTCGGCGGCTGAGAAGCAGTTGGAAACGTTAGAGAATCAACCGAAGCCGGCTTCCATCCCCGCATTCGGTCTGGCGCCTCTGCCGACTTCGGAGAAGAAGGCGGCGATCGCTGCCACTGGACCGACACCGGCAGCTGTCGCGTCGTCTGGGGCCGGTCTACTATTCGGCGTCCAGAAGCCCGCTGTTGCTGCTACGGCGTCGGAAGCCCAGAAGAAGGAGAAGACGGTCCACTTTGCCGACGCGCTAGCGGCATCGGCGACCAAAGACGAACAAGCTGCCGTCGCTGCGTCAGATGAGGTGTCGAAGACACAGCTCGGAAGTGGTGGATCCAGTGGTACGACGACGACGACGTCCTCTGCCGCTGCAGCGCCCTCGTTCCTCTTCGGAGCGCAGCCCTTGGCGTCGACGTCGAAAACGACGGCCGAAACGGTGACTGTGAACGGGCCCAGCTCCAAGGCACCCTCCTTATTGCCTGGCTTCGGCGTGAAGACGCCCGATTCTGCGCAGTTGGGAACCCCGAAGGCGCCTTCCTTCCAGTTCGGGTTGAAGGCACCCTCTGCCGCCGGTGGTGCAACTATAGCGCCGTTAGGCTCGACCAACGCTGTCGCTTCGGAAGTTGGATCGAAGAACTCGTCGGGACCAGCGGTTCTTTCCACGACAACGTCAGCGGCCCCCTTCACTTTGGGAGCGCCCTCGAGCGCCAATTTGTTCCCGTCGTTACCCAAGCCAAGTGGACTTTTGTTTGGCGGCTCTGCCGCGACGACGACCGAGAGCAAAGACAAGCCTGCGCCGCCGCCAGCGACGGGCTTTGCCTTCGGACCGCCAACCGCCGCAGCCTCGACGGCGACGACGCTACCGTCTGGCGCTCCGAAGCTGACCTTTGCCTCGACTACGGCGAAGCCAGCTGACGACGGCGCTCCTCCTGCGAAGCAAGCCGCGGCGCCATTCTCGTTTGGTCTAGCGGCGGCCCCCAAGACGTCTGACAATCGTAAGCTAACTGGTCGTTGGTCTGGGGCTGGTAAGTTTCATGGTGGTCTTGTTCAGAATTAGCTGCCGCTGCCTCTGGTTTCAACTTCCTCTCCGGAACGGCGGTACCAACCACTTTCTCTTTCGGGGGCGGCGGCGGCGCTGCGGTCACCACTAACGGGACGGCGGCAGCAGCTGAGATGTGAGAACCTGTTCGTTGCTCTGCTGTGAAGTGCCGCTGTTTGATCACTTGTTCCCCCACTTCAGCCGGGAGAACGGCCAGCCGGCGGAGTCGGCGTCGTCGATCGCCAGCAATCCCTTTAGCGTCTCTTCGGCGTCGTCGTCGTCTTCGTCCTTGGGCCCCCGAAGAGTTCTCTCCGCCAAGCGACGCATTGGATCGAAACGCTAATTGCAGCAAACCTTCGTTCGTTGTTTCGTCGAGTGACTGCTTCTTATGACGTTTGTTTACCGCGTGCGACGCGAGCCGTACCGAGCTTTGTTGCCCCGTGACTCTGGCGCGGATATTCGGACGATGGAAAAGACGGTGAAAGTCATACGGTAGCTTCGGAAGTGTATTCACCACTATTGTTCGTTTCCTTCGCGAGCGCGTGGTGCACGTTCGGTTGTGGTCTCCGCGACGTTTGTTACCGTTGTGGCGTTGTCGTAACGGAGTTTGCGCTGCGCCAGTCGTCGCCAGTTTGATAGAGTCGTCCCCCTGCGTTTGTTCGTGCGCTGTGTGCGCCGTTTCTCGATGGCGTTCGTCCGTCATCGACGACGCCGTTCCTGCGTTGTTCTATAGTGGTTCGTTTGTCGTTGCCGTAAGCGCACCCCTGAGACCGTTGGCGCCTTGTGTTCCCCGCCGTTTTCTGCAAGAAATTCGTCATCGATTGAAGCGCGTGTATCATTCCCCCCCCCCCCCCGGAAAGCTAGGGTGCGTGAGAGGCCGCGTGTGCAAAGCACTGTAGGCTCTTTTTGCTTTGGTTTGACTAGTGAATCACTCCAGGATAGCGCCATCGACGTTTTTGTTTCGTTCGCGCAGAATTGCTTACTCGGCTTCGCGATCTTGCGTAGATAGAGAGAGCGCAGCGCATGTTACCGTTCCAGATTTTCCCGAGAACCTAGGACTAGAGCGAATTGTGGCTAAAATTTGTGACTGTGAAGATGAAATGGTTGGCCGGAGAGACCCAC
This sequence comes from Linhomoeus sp. GSCO2_2, assembly GCA_030248115.1. Classification (NCBI taxonomy): domain Eukaryota; kingdom Metazoa; phylum Nematoda; class Chromadorea; order Monhysterida; family Linhomoeidae; genus Linhomoeus; species Linhomoeus sp. GSCO2_2. The sequence continues at coordinate 23,249 of JASAMZ010001458.1, read as the reverse complement.
TCCGCCTGCGCACTCGATGTTGCACTTAACCTGTTCATCACTTAGGTGGTCGATTGGGTCATTGGACCTATAACAAGTTCAAGATAAGTAGGTTCTTCTGGTGGCTACAAATGTGTGGTTTGGTTGAAGAGGCTCAAAAATTGTAATTTTGTTATGGCGGCTGATCCTATAATTGAACTAATCTATGCACCTACTACCTGCACAACGCAACACTAAGCTTCGGTGCATTTAATTTGCCTCAAACTGCGCTTTGGTTTGCCAGTTGACTGCGTTAGTTGTCTGCGCTCTTGTTTCTTGACCATAAGACTACGGGACTGGTCTCAGTAGATCAATCGTTGGGCGCCGTTTCACCCGGTTTCCTGCCCTGTATCGTATATCCATGGACCAGAGGCGTTTGCTAGCTGAGGTTGGAATCGGCAGCCGGCTCGTGTCTTCTGTCTTCGGTGGCGTCTCTCCAACCTCGTGCTTGCGCCAGAGAAGCAGACGACGAGCCTACCGGCGCCTGCTTCGGAATTCATCTGACTCGGCCGTCGAGTCGAGCGACGAGGCACAAATAATGCATGGCTGCTTCGTCGTCGTCGTCTCCGACCGACTGCAACTGGGCGCGCCGAGATGGCCCTTCCTCCTGTCGGTCGGCGACCGAGCGACTGGAATTGAAGATTGGCGGAAGGGAGCCGGCCGGCCGCCGGCTTCTCCTCCCGCGTCCCTTGGGATCGGACGTTCAGGCGACGGCCTAATGCCTTGTTCGGTGTCGGCCGGCGCCAACGTCGACCACCACAACACACAGCCCCCCCGCCCCCCCCCCCCCGCCCCTCGCCCTCTTCATTTGGGCGCCGCCGCCGTTCGTGACGCTGGCGGCCGCCGTCGCTTCCCTCTCTTGACTCGTCTCCTCGAGGCTCTAGCAAACTTATTAGCGCGAATCGAAGCGGGCTCGCCCGCTTCCATCTCCTCCCCTCAGCTCTCGCCGCCGATGTGGCCTGTTCGCTTTTGTTTTTAATTCGCTTTGTCCTATCGTGTGCCGACGCGCCGAGGCCGGCGGGTCGGCCAGTTGGTCAGACGACGTTCTCCCTCCTCGTCTGGTCTGGTCGGCCTATCTCGTCCCGCGGTCGAAGGGTCGGGATCGCCGGCTAAACCTCTCTGGGCCTGGGAGAGGTCGGCCGACTCGGATGGAGTCGGTTGCCGCTAGAAAATAAATCAAGTTTGCCTGCCAGCGAGGGTTCTTCTCCTCTCCCTCCGTTGGGCAGACGAGAGAAATTCGATATGAACCCGTCCCACCGAGCGCGCCGCCCCACCGATCAAGTGCTCCTCTCGTCTAGGCTCTGTCTCTTCCTGGCCTATTTTCCGCTAAGTGGACCCTCTCCCACTCCCCGTCTGTCTGACCCTCTCGCATTACCGTTTGTTGGCCACTCATTAGGCAACGCCGTCGTGTGTGTTCCGCCCAATTTGCTCCTCCTCGACCAGTAGCGGCACATTAGTCGGACTCTCTGCTCAGACTCAGAGCACAGAGATCGCTCGACCGTTCACCTCCTGTCTGTCGTCGACACAATAGAGGGAAGATTTATTGGCCTTTTCGTGCGCCGCTCGCTGAGCCACCCCCACCCCCCTCCCACTTTCCGTATCATTTTGACGATTAGCCAGCATGACGGCAAGCGCTGTTTTACGCCGTGGGAGAATCGGCTTCGTAACTGAGCGATTGGACGATTGGAAGGCGCGCTCGCGACGGGTGGGCAGACACTTTGGTTTCTATCGTCGACGTCGGGTCGACCGATACCCGCCGTTCAAGTAGACGATACTTCTAGGCTGCCCTTGGGGGTCGACCGTCTGACCGGCTGTCTCTCTTGCTGTACAGTGAACAGACAGCTGTGCCGACACTGCTCGGTCGATTCACGATTGCCTTCGGCCCCGTCTAATGTTGCGCTTCCCGCAGCGCGCTCTGTGTCGCCGCCAGTTTGGCTTGGCGGTCATTACCAACAACGGCGATCAGACCCCCCCCCCCTTCCCTTCCTCATTGCTGTGAGCAGATACCGTCGACCAGTATCTATGTATGTATGTCTGTGTGTTTGTGTCGAAGGGTATCGGCTGGCTCGGTCTTTGCTCGTCGTCATCGGCGGGTAATCTTCTCGAGCGCCGACGTTCATTCGTCCGTGCCGGGGCCGCTCCAGCTCCCCCCTCTGACTGGACGGCCACTGAGGTTGATTCAGTCCGCAAGCTCTTCCCTTATTCGGCGTTCGACGAGTCATCGCGTTCGTCTCGCTCCTTCCATTGCCTCCCCTCCCCCATGTCTATCGCTCAGTCCTTCGGTCTGTCACTGCGGCCGCTCCGCGATGACTAAGGCAGGCAGGCTGACTAACAGTGTGTGCCTGTCCGCTATCGCGCGCTCTCTCTTCGCGGACGGCAGTTGTGGTGGCCCTTCCGGACAGCCAGTAGCGGGCCGTTCGCGCGGCCACCCAGCCAGACCTCTCTTCCCCTCTGCCTTTCCATCCCATCTCTCTGCTCTCTTTCGCTGCGCCTTCATTCCGGCTTCTCTGGCCGCCGTCCACACTGCCACTCGCCATCCCCCCTCCGCTCTCGAATGAGCGCCGTCGACGATGGGTCGTCGCTAATCGCGCGCGCGCGCGGTGCTGCAGCGGCAGTGTCGACCGTTGTTGTTTTGCGCCCATAGCGGAATTCCGCGCCGGCGCTGCGCCACTCGGCGGCGGCGCCGGCTTCTTGTTGTTTATTTGCATAGTTCGAGTGGAATGTCCGGCGATTGAGTCGCTCGGCCGCCCGCTCACCCGCGCACCGCATGACTGTTCGTGTATCATTCGCGCACCGTTTTTATAGGGCGCTGACAGACCCGCGACGTTAACAGTAACCATTAGTGCCACCTAGAAGCTGTCGCTTGTGTGTGATTGGCCGAACGAGTTTGCGCGCTACCAGCTCTGAGTCGGAACAGAGTTCCCATTCCAGGCCGAAATTGTGTCACACGACTATCGACGAGCAACCGTCTCCTGTACTACTCTCTGTAAACCCACTGAAGAAGTTCGCTGTCACCCCTACTTACGTCGTCTACCTGAAACGTCGAGCCTCGTCGAGCGCTTTCCTAATCTCCCCGCCCGCAGAAGCGAATCAAGATGCCTCTGAAGATCAAGAACCCCTTCAAGAAGCTGTTCAGCAAGAAGTCCAAGAAGGAAGGCGAGGAGGAGAAGCCCGCCGCCGAGGACGCCGCCAAGACCGAGAACGGCCCTGCCAAAGAAGAAGCAGAGCCTGCTAAAGAAGGTTAGTTTGATATCGGCGCACCCTACATTGGTACATAAACTCTGGATTCGGTTATGGAGAAGTGTGTGAGGCATCAAATTGAATTCCAGAGGCCGAGGGCCAGAACGGCGGAGTGAAGGACAGCGCGGAAGTGCCGGCGGAGCCCGAGGCTGCCCCCGCCAAAGCAGAGGCCGAGAGTGTCGAGACGCCGCCCGCCGCCGAGCCCGCCGCAGTGACCCCAGTGGTGGCCGAGGAGGAGAAGAAGGAGGAAGAGAGCGTGGAGAAGAGCGCTGAGAAGGTCGACGACGAGGAGTCCGCCAAGAAGGAGGAGGCGGCAACCGACGCCGTCTGAACCAACTTTTGTGTGTTCTCCGCATTCTTTCGATTGGCTTTCGCGTAGTTTCGCCTCTCTTTTGTGTGAAGCGTATGTAGGTAACCGACTGTCGAATCAACTACAACTAGTGCAGCAGCGGCAGAACGTTAGAAATGGTGGCTGGGCTGGTAAGAAAGGCGTCTGTCTGTGTCTGTAGGTAGGTAGGTGTCGTGTCGTTTGGCGGGGCGCTGATCTGGAACTAGGAAGCGCGGCCGGAAGAAGCGCGGTAACGGCGACGACAAGTCTGGCGGTTCCATCGCTGTCTGTGTCACGTGTTTCAACGGTGCCTGCTGTTCTTCCTTCCTGCGTGCGCGGCTCTGTCGCTTCTGACTTCGACTTTCGCCACTACTCTCCAATGGTGGTAGCAGGCGCGTCCTTCCTTGTCCGATTGACTGGGGCTGCTACGGTATTCCGATAGCGTTGCAGCCTAGTCGGTGGTAGAGACTGTTGTAGAACCAGTGCAAATCTGACTGAAGTTCGATGGGGAGCCGAAACTGTTCGCATATGGCTGAGCCGTTTCGACTTGCTTGTGTCACCGTCGAGTGTTTCTGTTGTTGACTCAGCCGCTGCTACACTGTGCTGTACTATGGTTCTGCGCCGGTGGCGCTTCAGTCCTGTGGTTCGTTGTTCGTTGGCGTTATATCGCGCTTTGCTACATACATCGAGACTGCTTCTTTCTGAGTGATTATTCGATAAACAATGGGTTCCGTCCAATCTCTCATTGCTTCAGCTGCACTGTAATACACGCGCTTCTGTTGTCGCTCCGAAGGACGAAAGCGATGCGAATCCGTGCGGAAGACAAGTGCACCGATCTGTTGCTTCGCATACCAACCCTCGGCAAGCACAGTGGCAGCAAGCCAAGAACGTGACGAGATAAGTGCTGCAGCACGCTATAAACTGCGCCGTGTTTGTAATAGTACGCACGGTATCGGGAACCACAGGATGGATAGGCGCTCTCTGCTGCTGGCTGTTTATTAACGTTTACCGGACTTACTGTGGTACCGTCGTGTACTTATCTGTATGTGTACGGTAGCGGCGTATTCACGCTTTCGTGGGCGCCAGCGGAAGTTGCGCATTGCCGAAGCGAAATCCTAGCATTTCTGCGTAATTGGATGGCCAGCGAATTTCGACATCGACTACATTGCCTACTGGGTATATCGGCCAGCTGAGTCAGGCTGGAACGGATTGTTCTCGTGCCTTCGACTGAGCGTGCAGCCTTTTAGCGCCACCACGCTTGCTTGATGCGTCATCTGGACCGTCCAAAGAGAAAGGGAAGGGAAGGTACAGCGGCCACGGACGCGCACGATTCGTCAGCGACTCGGCCGACGGCCAGCGTCTGGTCCGATGACTGTGAATACCACGACCGGTTCAGCGAGGGTCGTCGTGCTAAGCCAAAAACAGACAACAGTCAATAGTAGAGGAAAAAGGACGGCCCATCTTCGCGCGGTGCGTGACTGTACACTGTTGGGGAACGGGATGACTGAAACGCGATCCGTCTTGCGAAGGCGAGCCGGCCGTTGGGCAAGCGAGAGTGATTCGCTCGTTTGGTCGTCGCTGAAAGTAGGCCCTTTGATGCTGCCGCCAAGGCGGACTGAAGTGAAGTCTGGCCGGGAGGGCCGACGACGGCGACGGGTCGGCGGCGCAGAGATCAACTCATCAATGACTCCCTCGCCGTCGGCAGACTCGTTCGTTCCGCTGTTGCTCTTTCGCTCTCTCTCTCTCACTCGCCTGCCTGCCGACAGCTGACGAGTCTTCTAACACAATATCCTGTAGACACCACTGCACTGCAACTCGGTCAGCAAACAGAACTGAATGTGGGCAAGCCACAGGGTGTGAAGTGTGGCAGCTACTCACCAAAGGACGACAAATGGGAATCCGGCGAGCAGTTCAGTGTCGTCTTATCTGCCTACGGTAATCAGTGGCTTTCTCCTCCCAGTCACTGTATATTCAGCAACCTACGTACATATATGCGTCCTAACGGTTGCCGATAATCTGTGACACGTAACTGACTTGAACTCGTTGCATAATGACATGACTCAGCATGCATTATACAGTATGCATCTCTGTCCTCTAGCTACATACGCGCGCTGCGCATTCGTACGAAAGAATTCTGGTGAGAGGCCATCTTTCACTTCCACCAGTCCAGAAATACCACGCTTCAACCGAATGTCACACTGGGCGCAGAAACAAGAAAGCAAGCGACTACACAAAGCAACGAAGCAAGAAGCTGCAATAGGAGAACGAGCGTGCCGTCACGACAAAAGGAGCTTCTGAGCATTCAAGTGAAGATATACAAAGGCAGAGCCGACATACGAAGAAAAAAGTTAAGGCACGGGTATTCAGATAAAGCACGACATCCGGAAGTAGGTACAGTACGACATGGTCGGGGACTTTGCTGTGCTCATCCTTCGTTGAACATCTCGTTCTCGTAGGCGACGACTTCCGTGTCCTGAATCAACTACATGTATGCTCAATCATTCGCGACAAGTGTAACTTATGTATGTACACTACGCATCTGCGACTGACCAATTCGGTCAGCGACGGGGCGCAGTCGAGCGGCTTGATTCGATTGCCCGAGGGCTTGCCCATCTTCACGCACGCATACTTGAGCTCCTAAAGGACAGAGCTGCATACATGCAGCGATGCAAGAGAGGCGATAGTGTCGCAGGAAGGCAGACGTGCCAACTAATCGACCTCTTCCACGTAGGAGACGCTCTTGGGAAACACCTTGGAGAGAGCCAGACGACGCGCGTTTCTGTGAGTCTGAAAAGAACGATCGATTGATTCGTTTCGAGCCAAAGACAGAAGATGCAAAAGTCCATTCCCCAACCACGACAAGGTTGTCCCAGTCGATGAGCGCCGTCAGGCGCACCATCCGATTCCGAATGATGACCCGCTGTCTTCGCGTCAGTTTGCTGAATCGAGTGGGGTGGTAACGGCTTCTCCACAGGAAGGGGACACAGTAGTCAGAAGCGGCGCATACCAGAATTCGAGCAAGTGGTCGACGAGCTTGCGCAGCTGTCCCTCGGTGGCGGCCTGATTGAAGTTGTCGACGATGTAGCAGCCGTGGTCCTCCAGCGACTCGACGCGCTCCACCAGGAAGGAGCCCAGACCCGAGACGCTCGTCGTCACCAGTGGGACGCCCATAGCCACGCACTCCACTGAACAGGAACAGAACACAGTAACAATCTTCAATCAACGGGACAGAAACTTGGACACCACATTCGTACAATACACTCCAGAGACTCAAAAGGGCCTCGTTGGGTGCCGTAATCCCCCAAGCGGATTTTAAGAGACGCTGTCCGAGAAAATCGACTCTCTAGGGCCAAAAGTGGACACGAATTTTCGACCTTCTTCGATTTTGCTGATTTTTACATATGTTAAACTAGAAGTAATCCTAAGCATCCTAGTTTTTGGCACTCCGCCGCTTGAAAAGCGAAGGAGTGCTATAGGAGCGGTAAAGCCTACAGTTAACACCTTCGGGGCTAGCGCTCGCTACGAAGCACCTAGGGAGCCAAAATTTTTTTTAAAAGATAGCTTATGACTACCCGCAGCGTGCTCGGGGGGTGAAAAAATTTCGGTGGTGGAAGAATTTTGCGAAAATTCAAAAATTCGAATTTTTGCTAAGTAAAAACCAGGCAAGTCGTCCGGGGGACGCAGTATACTCCACAAATTTGAACTCCTACGCACGGTGACTCATCTGCTGTTGTGGCCCCCTGACACTCCCAATCGGAAAACTAATGCCGAATTCGTGATCTACATCCCAGAATACCCCAGAATCGACATACAACACCCCTAACTTCCTATGGACTCGCAGAACCAAAATTCTGCACTTAGGGTACGGTAGCATGCAAATTCGTCACATCTATGTTCAAACATTATCTAAACGATAAACGAATGCCAAATTCGTAATCAGCGACCCCCAAAACCCCGAGATCGAGCATAATATTGCCAAAGTCGACCCGACGCCCAAAGTTCAAACCGACGCGGCAGGGATACTGTAACCCCGAAAATTTTTCGAAAATAGTTTTCTGGGCCAGATTTAAGCGCAGAATCGTTTGAAACCACCTTTGGAACGAGTCGGCAACGCATTCGAGAGCTACAGACGCCGAAACGCGAAAATTGCAATTTTCGACCCCGGAGTCAAAAAAGTTGCGGGAAAATAACTTTTTTGTGTTTCGCCCGATTTTCTCCGTTCATAGCTCATTCTATAGAGGACATCTGGGAAGGAGCAACAAAAGTGGTCTCGCGGCTCTAGCTGCTACCTAGCCCGCACAGCAGCCCGTCAAAGTCGACCCGGGGCCAAAATTCGCGAATTTTTCAAATTTGGCGCCAAAATGGGTCCCGCAGCGATCCAATTCTTTTTTTGCCGACTCGGCACTATCGAGGGCTACAACATATCAAAAGATAGTGTATACCACTATATGCAAGTTTTTCGAGTTCTACCTTGCCCAACCCAATTTTCAGTACTTTGAAAATTTAAATTTTTGAATTTCCCGCCAACGGGGTCCCGGAGCGTGACCCCGTTTGGTGTCCACCCTGCCCACCTACTAGGCCTACCCAACGCAAAAGACCGTTTGCAAATCGGTCGCTGCACGCGCGAACACCATCCGTTAGAAATTACTGCGTTTCGCGCACAATCGCTATATACTCCACACTTTTTGTGGAGTATAAAAAAAAATACCCCACAACTTTCGCAAAAATGGACCGAACTTGGTGATTTTTGGATATGTTATAGGCCTTTGGGTACTCTAGGCGGCATCGCTGGAACGGGCTCCCTAGGTGGTCCGACGCGGGAGTACGGTAGAAAATTCAAAATTTTAAATTTTTTTCCGACATTTAAAAAATCATAACTCGAGTTTGCGACTGTGGATTCTCGCAAACTCTTCGATCCGGCCTGCGCACTTATATTACCTTTCGATCGAGACCACAACCGCCGAGATCGCTTTTGTCGTTCGGGAGATACGAGGTGGCAAAAGTGCCGGGTCTTGAGCGGAAAATCCGGATTTTTCGACTTTGAGTGGATTTTTCGATTGGAAAGCGTGTCTTTAGCGCTAAATTGACCATTGCATCGTGTTCAGCGTCAAAAGTTGGTCTAGACGAAGTGTCTTGACCATTTTGAGGTACCGCACCCCGGCCGCGCCGAATTTTTGAATCCCGAGGTCAAATTTTCGAAATTGTGTTTTCACTTGTTTCGGGGGTTTCCGACGACGCTGAACACGAATCCGGTGTTTGTTTTGCGATTTTGGACGCCCTTGCCCTGATTTCGGCACCCGGCCGGCCAAAAATTAGGTCCCGGGGTCGAATTTTCAAAATTGCGTTGACAGTTGTGTCTGGGCTTTCTGACGCCGCAGAACGCGAATCCGTCGTTTGTTTGGCGATTTGCGGTGTATTTAGCCTGATTTTGGCCGAATACTCACACTCTGTAAAATTTCGCGAAATTCCTAGAATACCATCCACCATTGATTTTGCTGCGCCTACAGTACGCCGTCCATATAAGACGCGCTGAGAAAGGCGTCTACGCACGCGCAATCGAACCGAGTTATAGGAGCATCGTACTGTAGCACTACGCCGTCCACCGACGCCGTCCACCCCAGCGGGGGAGCCCCCGCTGTGTAGCGTAGATAAGGCGCGCCTGTACAATTGGGGCGCCGCTGGCATTCTACATTGTGAGTGGCTATAGACAGTCAGCGGTCAGTACAGCCTGCGCTCATCGTCGTCAGTACAGCCTGCTCCAACGCGTCACTTGCGCCACATCGACCTCTAAGTATTTGGCATCGGCTTAGGCCCACCCCGGGCTATAGACCCTAGTTCTACACTGAAAAATTGGGAACAAACAATTTTAACGGGAATGCGACACTTGTTGGAGTTGCTGTGCCCCCGTCTGCTAAAACAATCACGCGGAGTGCCTATCTGACACTCAAGGAGTGTCACGTATCACTTGTTATCCCAGGTCGCTACGACCTTCCTAGCGTGAATTACAAGACGTCAAAGTTGGCCCTATTGACGAAAATTGTGTCTTCAAAACGCTGAAAACTAAAATTGCCATATCTCGCGGTTGCCTCTATGAAACAAATCGATTTCTACACATGTAAGATAGGTTGGATGCCTCTACAAAATGCGTGAGTTTCAGGCAATTTTGTCTAGTGCAGCTATCGCAGCGTTGAAAACCCGTCTTCTGCAGTGACCCGAAAAAAAATCAGTTTTTGAAGTTTTCGTCAATTTTTCCGTCAAAATCGATGTTTTTCCGAGCCAAATTTTTTTTAATCGAAAGTCCTATCGATTACCTGTTGATTTGTCCATAAACGAAAAAAATTAAAATACCCCCATTTTCGTTATATGCGTTGGAATACTACTGATTTGGCCAGTTTTGATAGCACCGATGTAGCGGCGCCCGACACTGGGACGGCTCTAGCTTGCGCTAGGCTTGGCAAACATAACTCATTTGTTGGCACGTTTCACAGAACAGATACCTCTAGAACTTGTGCAAATTTGCGGCAATTTTGTCGCGCGGCGCGAACACAGTGTCAAAATGAAGTGTCATGCTTTGCATTAGGAAGCGTTACATTCTGCTGTTTTCCTCGATTTTCCCTAAATATCGGTGTTTGTCCGAGGCAAATTTTTTTTTATGCGAATGCCCCATCGACTACCTTTCGATTGGTCCTTAAACGAACAAAATCAAAATACCCCCATTTTCGCTATATGCGACAGGAAAGTTGAGTTCTGCCACAATTGGGAATTCAGGACCATGTGGCGGCGGAAACAGAAAGAACCATATCTCATGGTACGGTTAGTCCAATGAGCTGATTCTTTTACAGTTAATGACAAAGACGCACCTCTTTAAACTGCGTTTGTTTCGAGCTAGTCACATAGCTGACACAGTGACGGAAACACCATTACCCAAACTTCGAGCAGTTGATTTTGTTCACCCAACATTCAAGGTTGCGCAGCAACCTAACGAGACAAAGTTCGATGGTGATATGGTTGAACAAAATACTTCTACAGGTATCCTCTACCAGCACACAAAATTTCAGCAAAATCGGAGAGAAAGATTTTTTGTCTAAGAAATGCAGCTGCGCCAAAATTTCTTTAAATAATTTTTCTCTCCGATTTTGCTGAAATTTTGTGTGCTGGTAGAGGATACCTATAGAAGTATTTCGTTCAACCATATCACCATCGAACTTTGGCTCGTTAGGTTGCTGCGCAACCTTGAATGTTGGGTAGACAAAATCAACTGCCCAAAGTTTGGGTAATGGTGTTTCCGTCACTGTGTCAACTATGTGACTAGCTCGAAACAAACGCAGTTTAAAGAGGTGCGTCTTTGTCATTAACTGTAAAAGAATCAGCTCATTTGACCAACCGTACCATGAGATATGGTTCTTTCTGTTTCCGCCGCCACATGGTCCTGAATTCCCAATTGTGGTAGAACTCAACTTTCCTGTCGCATATAGCGAAAATGGGGGTATTTTGATTTTGTTCGTTTAAGGACCAATCGAAAGGTAATCGATGGGGCTTTCGCATAAAAAAAATTTGCCTCGGACAAACACCGATATTTAGGGAAAATCGAGGAAAACAGCAGAATGTAACGCTTCCTAATGCAAAGCATGACACTTCATTTTGACACTGTCTTCGGGCCGCGCGACAAAATTGCTGCAAATTTGCACAAGTTCTAGAGGTATCTGTTCTGTGAAACGTGCCAACAAATGAGTTATGTTTGCCAAGCCTAGCGCAAGCTAGAGCCGTCCCAGTGTCGGGCGCCGCTACATCGGTGCTATCAAAACTGGCCAAATCAGTAGAATTCCAATGCATATAACGAAAATGGGGGTATTTTAATTTTTTTCGTTTATGGATAAATCAACAGGTAATCGATAGGGCTTTCGATTAAAAAAAAATTTGGCTCGGACAAACATCGATTTTGAGAGAAAAATTGACGAAAACTTCAAAAACTGATTTTTTTCGGGTCACTGCAGAAGACGGGGTTTTCAACGCTGCGATAGCTGCACTAGACAAAATTGCCTGAAACTCGCGCATTTTGTAGAGGCATCCAACCTATCTTACATGTGTCGAAATCGATTTGTTTCATAGAGGCAACCGCGAGATATGGCAATTTTAGTTTTCAGCGTTTTGAAGACACAATTTTCGTCAATAGGGCCAACTTTGACGTCTTGTAATTCACGCTAGGAAGGTCGTAGCGACCTGGGATAAAAACTAGTATGCTTAGGATTACTTCTAGTTTAACATATGTGAAAATCAGCGAAATCGAAGAAGGTCGAAAATTCGTGTCCACTTGAGAGTCGATTTTCTCGGACAGCGTCTCTTAATAATCCGCCATTTGTGGCGGTGGTAAACATAACGTTAAAGTCGCTGGGATTGGCTTCTTGCAGTCGACGACGGACAAGGAGGGCAGCGTCAAAGACGTCTGCGTCACGCGCGCCGCCATGCTAGCTCACTGCCGGGCGCTGACAGCCGCCTGCTCCTATCAGATAGGGGCCCAGTGGGATCTGGGTCCCATCTATTATTTTTTATACTCCGCAAAAAATGTGGAGTATATAGCGATTGTGCGCGAAACGCAGTAATTTGGACCGGATGGCGTTCGCGCGTAAAGCGGCCGATTTGCAAACGGTTTTTTGCGTTGGGTAGGCCTAGTAGGTGGGCAACCTGCACGACATATGGGGTCACGCTCCGGGACCCCGTTGGCGGGAAATTCAAAAATTTAAATTTTCAAAGTACTGAAAAATGCATTAGGCAAGGTAGAACTCGAAAAAGTTGCATATAATGGTATATACTATCTTTTGATATGTTGTAGCCCTCGATAGTGCCGAACACGGAAAAGAAGAATTGGATCGCTGCGGGACCCATTTTGGCGCCAAATTTGAAAAATTCGCGAATTTCAGCCCCGGGTCAACTTTGACGCGCTGCTGTGCGAGCTACATAGAAGCTAGAGCGGCGAGACCACTCTTGGTGCTCCTTCCCAGATGTCCTCTATCGAATGAGCCATGAACGGAGAAAATCGGTTGAAACACAAAAAAGTTATCTTGGTGGAACTTTTTTGACTCCGGAGTCGAAAATTGCGATTTTTGCGTTTCGGCGCTTTTAGCGCTCGAATGCGTAGCCAAATCGTTCCAAATGTGGTTTTAAACGATTCTACGCTCAAATCTGGTCCAGAAAAGTGTTTTGAGAAACATTCTCAGCTACAGTATCCCTGCCGCATCCATTTGAATGTTGGGTGTCGGGTCGACTTTCTCGATATTATACTCGATTTCGGGGTTTTCGGGGCCGCTGATTACGAATTTGGCATTCGTTTAGCGTTTAGATGATGTTTAAGCGTACCTATGACGAATTCGCATGCTACCGTACCCCAAGTGCAGAATTTCGGTTATGTTGGTTCTGGGGTATTCTGGGATGTAGATCACGAATTCGGCATTAGTTTTGCGATTGGGAGTGTCAGCAGGCCAAAACAGCATAGGAGTCACCATGCGTAGGAGTTCAAATTTGTGGAGTATACTGCATCCCCCGGACGACTTGCCTGGTTTTAATAGAACGCAGTTGAACTTTTGGATTTTTCTATTATTTTTACCCCTGTTTGGGACCTGTTTGCAAACTCCGAGAGTTTGCTATTATTTCTATTTTCTATTATTATAGATTTAGTGTTGCTTTGTTGATGTGTGGCTGGGCCCGGCTGTTGGCCTTGATCTTGGGTGCTAGATGGATAGGGGCTGCTGCTGCGGTTGCTGTGGGATATTTCTGTGGTTGCCTGAAGGAGTAATATAGTGATTGAGGAAAGGCAGGATGTGAAGATTTGGTTTGGTGTTTGCTGTTTGTTTTGTGTTGTTTGTTTTGTGTTGCCACATTTGTGGTTGTTGTTTTGTAAGGTGTTTCATTTGCTGTTTCCTGTTTTTTTGTTTTTTTAGTTGTTTTCATTGCTATAGCTGGTTGATTGTTGTTTCTCACTTGAGTTGAGTGTTTGCTACATTGCAGTTAAAATGTAAACAGGTGAAGTTGCATTTTTTCCTTTTGTGTTATTTGTGTTTTTGTTTGGTTGATTTTGTTCAGAAGAAGTTTACTGTATAGTGTTTGATTGTAGTGTAGTTGCATTTTTTACTTTTTGCACAGAGGGTGTGTTGTTTGTGTGCATTTTTGTTTGTGTCATTTTGTTCTAAGGAAGGTTACTGTATAGTGTTAGTTTGATTGTACGAAGTAGACGTTTTCTATTATTCCCATTAATGGCAACAATTTCATGATGGAACAAGACTTGTCTTCGATTCTTGTTGGGTGCTGTTGCATAGGACTTGTTGCTATTACCGGGTATACTAGAAAGATGGTTGTAACTGTATGGATTCTGATCACAGAGAGCATTTGTTCTTCTTGTTGTAAACCAGGAATTGTTGCTATTAATGGGAATAATAGAAAGATGGTTGTACTTACACAATACTTGTTTTGAATTGTTGCAGTGTGGTGTTGTGTAACAAGTGGACATATTTGTATTATTCTAATTAATGGCAACAATTTCGTGATCAAGCAAGACTTTCCTTTGGTGGGTGGAGTGTGCTGTTGTGTATTAAATTGGTATTTTCTATTCTTCCCATTACTGGCAAGAATTTCATGATGGGACAAGACTTGTCTTCGATTCTTGCAGTGTGCTGGTGCATAGCAATTGTTTTCAAGACTTGACTTCAATTTTTGCAGTCTGGCATTATGTAGCTCGTGGACATTTTCTATTATTCTGATTAATGGCAACAATTTCTCAGTCAACCAATATTTGTCTTTCCTGCTTCCAGTGTGGTTTTGTGTAGCAAGTGGATGCTTTCTATTATTCCCATTAATGGCAACAATTTCTAGATGGAAGAAGACTTGTTTTGAATCACTGCAGTGTGGCATTCTGTAGCAAGTGGACATTTTCTATTATTCCCATTAATGGCAACAATTTCCGGATGGAAGAAGACATGTCTTCGATTCTTGCAGTGTTTTCTATTATTCCAATCAATGACGACAATTTTATGATGGAACATGACTTGCCTTCTATCCTTGCAGTCTGCCTTTGCATTGAGGTTTTCTATTGTTCAAACTATCTATCATTTCTATCATACAATTTTTCCGTCAAACAATATTTGTCTTTCCTGCTTCCAGTGTGGTGTTGTGTAGCAAGTAGATGTTTTCTATTATTCCCATTAATGGTAACAATTTCCCAATGGAACAAGACTTGTCTTCAATTCTTGCAGTGTGTTGTTGCATAGGAATTGTTGCTATTAATGGGAATAATAGAAAGACAGTTATAACTGTATGGATTCTGATCATGGAGAGAGCTTGATGGTTTGTTCTTCTTGTTATAAATCAGGAATTGTTGCTATTAATGGGAATAATTACAATTGCAATGGTTGTAATTACACAATACTTGTTTTGAACTGCTGCAGTATGGTGTTGTGTAACAAGTGGACATTTTTGTATTATCTACATTACTAAGCTAGCTAGGTGTAGTGTCCGTAACGCTCGCCATTTGAACGCCACTTGACGGATCGCGATGATCTACGGCTCAAAAGAACCGTCGTGCTCTGCAGTTGTGCATATTCTATCATGGGCTTTAGTCGATGACTAAATTCCACAAAAAATGCGAAAATATCGACTGCGCAGTACATTCCTAGCACTTCGCCACGCGACGCTTCAGCATGCGCTTGCCTCGCTAGCACTTCGCCACGCGACGCTTCAGCACGCGCGCGCTAGGAAGCCAGCAGGACGCCAGCGGCGGCAATCAATCCCTGCACGGCCAGCGCCGCCTGTTGCTGCCTGCCTTCAACGCAGGCATCGCCTGAACAGTACGGCAAGGCAACGTGCCGCTCAATCAGGCTCGCTCCCCTTAGCTCACATTGGATCTGGCGGCTCTCTACCATTTGTTTTGCACGGCGCTTTGTACGGCGCGTTTGCGAGGCAGTCAGCGCCGTTGGCTTGCAACAGGAGAGACTTTCTGCAACAGTACAAATCTTTCAACAGTGCAGACGTTGCAACAGGATGGTCGCGCGAGGCGACCAGTGCCATTGGCTCGCAACAGGCCTGATTTTGCAACAGGATAAATCTTGCAACAGGACAGATTTTGCAACAAGAAAATCTGCCCGCTCTCTATCATTTGTTTTGCGCGGTGCTTTGTACGGCGCGTTCGCGAGGCAGTCAGCGCTGTCGGCGTGCAACAGGACAGACTTTCTGCAACAGGACAAATGTTGCAACAGTACAGACGTTGCAACAGGATGGTCGCGCGAGGCGACCAGTGCCATTGGCTCGCAACAGGACAGACCTTCTGCAACAAGACAGATTTTGCAACAGGAGCAACAGGACAGATCTTGCAACAGGACAGATCTTGCAACAGGACAAATCTTGCAACAGGACAAATCTTGCAACAGGACAGATCTTGCAACAGGACAAATCTTGCAACAGGACAGATTTTGCAACAGGACAGATCTTGCAACAGGACAGATCTTGCAACAGGACAGATTTTGCAACAGGACAGATCTTGCAACAGGACAGATCTTGCAACAGGACAGATCTTGCAACAGGACAAATCTTGCAACAGGACAGATTTTGCAACAGGACAAATCTGGCAACAGGACAGATTTTGCAACAGGACAAATCTTGCAACAGGACAGATCTTGCAACAGGACATATTTAGCAACAGGACAAATCTTGCACCAGGACAGACCTTACAACAGGACAGATTTTGCAACAGGACAAATCTTGCAACAGGACAGATCTTGCAACAGGACAGATCTTGCAACAGGACAGATCTTGCAACAGGACAGATCTTGCAACAGGACTAATCTTGCAACAGGACAGATTTTGCAACAGGACAAATCTTGCAACAGGACAGATTTTGCAACAGGGCAGATCTTGCAACAGGACAGATCTTGCAACAGGACAGGCCTTGCAACAGGATAGATCTTGCAACAGGATAGATCTTGCAACAGGACAGATTTTGCAACAGGACAGATTTTGCAACAGGACAGATCTTGCAACAGGACAGATCTTGCAACAGGATAGATCTTGCAACAGGACAGATCTTGCAACAGGACTAATGTTGCAACAGGACAGATTTTGCAACAGGACAAATCTTGCAACAGGACAGATTTTGCAACAGGGCAGATCTTGCAACAGGACAGATCTTGCAACAGGACAGGCCTTGCAACAGGATAGATCTTGCAACAGGATAGATCTTGCAACAGGACAGATTTTGCAACAGGACAGATTTTGCAACAGGACAGATCTTGCAACAGGACAGATCTTGCAACGGACAGACCTTCAACAGGACAGATTATGCAACAGGACATTACGGCCATTGACGACTACATTCCGTGCTATTCAGATCACACAAATTCTTCTGCAACAGGAAGGAACGGCTAGTTACAATTAATGGCAACAATTTCACAATCGAACAAGACTATCCTTTGGTGCGTGGAGTGTGCAGTTGTGTATAAATGGATATTTTCTATTATTCCCATTAATTTCAAGAAGTTCACAATGGAACAAGACTTGTCCTCAATTCTTGCAGTTTGCTGTTGTGTTGCAGGTGGACATTTTCTATTATTCCAATTAATGGCAACAATTTTTCCGTCAAACAATATTTGTCTTTCCTGCTTCCAGTGTGGTGTTGTGTAGCAAGTGGATGCTTTTTATTATTCCCATTAATGGCAACAATTTCTGGATGGAAGAAGATGTTTTGAACTTCTGCAGTGTGGCATTCTGTAGCAAGTGGACGTTTTCTATTATTTGCATTAATGGTGACAATTTCAATAATAGAAAGACTGTTGTAACTGTATGGATTCTAATCATGGAGAGTGCTCGATGATTTGTTCTTCTTGTTATAAACCAGGAGTTGTTGCTATTAATGGAAATAATAGAAAGATGGTTGTAATTACACAATACTTGCTTTGAATTGTTGCAGTGTGGTGTTGTGTAGCAGGTGGACATTTTTGTATTATTCCAATTAATGGCAACAATTGTGATTGATGAAGACTTTCCTTTGTTGTGTGGAGTGTGCTGTTGTGTATTAAATAGATATTTTCTATTATTCCAATAATGGTAAGAATTTCTAGGCTCTTTTCCACTATTCCACATAATGGCAACATTCAAGATGCAAACAAGAAGAAAACTTGCATGTCAAGCAGGGTGCTAGCCTAGACCTTAGGCTCTTTTCCACTATTCCACATAATGGCAACATTCAAGATGTGAACAAGAAGAAAACTTGCACGTCAAGCATGAGCCTTAGGCTCTTTTCCACTATTCCACATAATGGCAACATTCAAGATGTGAACAAGAAGAAAACTTGCACGTCAAGCATGAGCCTTAGGCTCTTTTCCACTATTCCACATAATGGCAACTTTCAAGACGCGAACAAGAAGAAAACTTGCATGTCAAGCAGGGTGTTAGCCTAGACCTTAGGCTCTTTTCCACTATCTACATTACTATGCTAGCTAGGTGTTTTGTCTGTCTGTCTGTCGAGGTTTGCCTCCCTAGCACTTCGCCACGCGACGCTTCAGCATGCGCTTGCCTCGCTAGCACTTCGCCACGCGACGCTTCAGCACGCGCATGCCTAGACGCCAGCGGGACGCCAGCGGCGGCAATCAATCCCTGCACGGCCAGCGCCGCCTGTTGCTGCCTGCCTTCAACGCAGGCATCGCCTGAACAGTACGGCAAGGCACTGTCGCCGCTCAATCAGGATCGCTCCCCTTAGCTCGCATTGGATCTGGCGGCTCTCTACCATTTGTTTTGCGCGGCGCTTTGTACGGCGTGTTCGCGAGGCAGTCAGCGCCATTGGCTTGCAACAGGAGAGACTTTCTGCAACAGTACAAAACAGACGTTGCAACAGGATGGTCGCGCGAGGCGACCAGTGCCATTGGCTCGCAACAGGCCTGATTTTGCAACAGGACAAATCTTGCAACAGGACAGGTTTTGCAACAGGAAAATCTGCCCGCTCTCTATCATTTGTTTTGCGCGGCGCTTCGTACGGCGCGTTCGCGAGGCAGTCAGCGCTGTCGGCGTGCAACAAGACAGATTTTCTGCAACAGGACAAATGTTGCAACAGTACAGATGTTGCAACAGGATGGTCGCGTGAGGCGACCAGTGCCATTGGCAGAGCTTCTGCAACAGGACAGAGCTTCTGCAACAGGACAGATTTTGCAACAGGAGCAACAGGACAGACCTTGCAACAGAACAGATTTTGCAACAGGACAAATCTTGCAACAGGACAGATTTTGCAACAGGACAAATCTTGCAACAAGACAGATCTTGCAACAGGACAGATCTTGCAACAGGACACATTTTGCAACAGGACAGATTTTGCAACAGGACGGATCTTGCAACAGGACAGATCTTGCAACAGGACAGATCTTGCAACAGGACAGATCTTGCAACAGGACAAATCTTGCAACAGGACAGATCTTGCAAGAGGACAGATTTTGCAACAGGACAGACCTTGCAACAGGACAGATTTTGCAACAGGTCAAATCTTGCAACAGGACAAATCTTGCAACAGGACAGACCTTGCAACAGGACAGATTTTGCAACAGGACAAATCTTGCAACAGGACAAATCTTGCAACAGGACAGATTTTGCAACAGGACAAATCTTGCAACAGGACAATTCTTGCAACAGGACAGATCTTGCAACAGGGCAGATCTTGCAACAGGACAGATTTTGCAACAGGACAAATCTTGCAACAGGACAGATTTTGCAACAGGACAAATCTTGCAACAGGACAGCACCGTTGGGTCGCAACAGGACAGACCTTCTGCAACAGGACAGATTTTGCAACAGGACAAATCTTGCAACAGGACAGATCTTACCACAGACAGATCTTGCAACAGGAGAGACCTTGCAACAGGACAAACCTTGCAACACGACAGGCCTTGCAACAGGATAGATCTTGCAACAAGAGAGACCTTGCAACAGGACAGACCTTGCAACAGGACAGGCCTTGACAATGAACAGGATGAACGTTGCGGCGCGCTCACGAGGCGACCACCGCCGTTGGCTCACAACAGGACAGACCTTGCAATGGACAGACCTTCAACGACAGATTATGCAACAGGACATTACGGCCATTGACGACTACATTCCATGCTATTCAGATCACACAAATTCTTCTGCAACAGGAAGGAACGGCTAGTTCCACATAATGGCAACATTCAAGATGCAAACAGCAGGGTGCTAGCCTAGACCTTAGGCTCTTTTCCACTATTCCACATAATGGCAACATTCAAGATGTGAACAAGAAGAAAACTTGCACGTCAAGCATGAGCCTTAGGCTCTTTTCCACTATTCCACATAATGGCAACTTTCAAGACGCGAACAAGAAGAAAACTTGCACGTCAAGCATGAGCCTTAGGCTCTTTTCCACTATTCCACATAATAACGTGGCAACATTCAAGATGTGAACAAGAAGAAAACTTGCACGTCAAGCAGGGGTGTTAGCCTAGACCTTAGGCTCTTTTCCACTATTCCACATAATGGCAACATTCAAGATGTTAACAAGAAGAAAACTTGCACATCAAGCAGGAGCCTTAGGCTCTTTTCCACTATTCCACATAATGGCAACTTTCAAGATGCAAACAAGAAGAAAACTTGCACGTAGCCTTAACCTAGACCTTAGGCTCCTTTCCACTATTCCACATAATGGCAACATTCAAGACGCAAACAAGAAGAAAACTTGCACATCAAGCACGAGCGTTAGCCTAGACCTTATGCTCTTTTCCACTGTGGTTTGTGTAAGATGGCCTTTGTGACACAGAAGTAACATGCGACTTAATTCCAACCGGTTTCGGGCCCTCAACGGACCCTTCGTCAGGGTATAACAGACAACTGAAGCTACACGATGTCACTGAGTGACATCGTGTAGCTTCAGTTGTCATCGTGTCAGTGACATCGTGTAGCTTCAGTTGTCTGTTATCCCCTGACGAAGGGTCCATTGAGGGCCCGAAACCGGTTGGAATTAAGTCGCCTGTTACTTCTGTGTCGCAAAGGCCATCTTACACAAACCACTATGAATCCAAACGACACATCTTCCCAATCTGGACTACTCCATTCTCTTTTCCACTATTCCAGATAATGGCAACTTTACTTCAGGAAAACAGACGTGAATCAGAATCGTGATACAATTAAATATTACCTCGCTCATTTCTTTTTACTCTTCTCCACTTGTGTCTGAAATTGTTACACTTTGCCATATTTATAGATAATAGAAACAAAGTACATTCAAATATCTCTTCACGTGAAACGTTTACTTACATGACATTATATTTCCTGAATGGCAATTGCCATCAACTTCACACAGTTTCAAAATCATCCCCTGATCTTCATCCACTAACCATTGGGACCGCAATCAAAATGGGCCCAGATATGTGGGCAACCCAAGTGGAAATCTCTCAGTGTTGGGTTCTCTGCATTTGATTCAGCCAAATTCCAGGCCAAACGTCGGTCTGCGTTCTCAACTACAAGAGAGAAGTCGGTCTTTGGCACGCCGTCCTGACGGTGGGCGTGTTCTCGATTGTATCACACTTGAGTGTGAAGTCTGAACAAATGCAATGCTCATTCTCTGGTATCCAGGGAGTGTTCAACGGGATCCACACGATCTTCGTGCCTTACTCCCTGATGAAGGTGAACCCCAGCTCCTGGATGGAGATGATCACCAGGTTCAAAGGTGAATTATAGGAGGATGAGGACATTTTCTTGTGAGTCCATCAGCTGAACAACGAATTGTATTCGCAGCGTCGAGTGCTTTGGTCAAGTCTCGCGACCTTCACTGGGGCTTGCTGGCCACGAAGGACCAGAAGGAGATCAATTTGGCTTCTCTGAAGATGCTGCTCGTCGCTGACGGAGCCAATCCATGTATGTTTGTTCACTGGTTTACTTGCAGACTCCTTGTACCTGCTCTAGTAGCCATGATAGAATGGGAGTGTCCATTCATCCAGCAAGTTCTCGCTTTATCAAAGGAGTGTAGAAACTATGCAAGTCGTCCTTGGGACGCAGTATACTTCACAAATTTGAACTGTCACCCCCCAGTGACTCCTCTGCTGCTGTGTGGCGTCCCGACACATCGGAGCGAAAATGAGTGCCGTATCTGTGATCTCCAGTCCGCAAAACCCCAAAAAATATACATACACGTCACCACCATTACCCATGACTTCCTATAACCATTCAGAATAAAAATTTTGCAGTTGGTGTACGGCATTATGCAAATTGAAAAGCACATTCAAACTGCATCTAAACGATAAACAAGTGCCAGATTCGTAATCAGTGCCCCGAAAACCCGAAATCGGGTAGGAATAGGATATTGCCAAAGTCGACCGGACACCCAAAATTCAAACTGACGCGCTTCGCTAAATCTGTGGGCGCATGTTGTGTGAAAGCTGCAACGAATATCGGTACGGCGGCAGTTCTTCGACGACATCAGGCGTAGGCGTGTACGGCGACAGGCAGCGGACGAGTATCACGAACATTGGGGTTATCTGATCGGTGCTGCTTCTGTTCCTTCTAGTTCAGTCGTTGTTCTTCAGCAGGGGGCGGCGGTCGGTGGTGGAAGGGGGCGGAGGGCGGCGGCGGCGGCAGAAGTCCTTCGATGGTCTTGACGATCTCCTTGAAGTCGGGCCTCTCTTCGGCGTTCTCCGCCCAGCAGCGCGTCATCAGCGAGAACATGGAGGCCGGCATGTGTTGGGGACGATCCATCCGCAGTCCCCGCAGCACGTGGAGTTAGCATGAACTGAACGAAGACCAACAACATACGTATTGCTGTATAGGTATACTGTATAAGTAGTATAGAGCGGCTCTTCCGTGAAAAGTGCTACGAGTTTTCCGTGAAAAGTGCTGCGGTGAAAAGTCTTCCGTGAAAAGTGCTACGAGTCTTTGGTGGAATGTACTGGGCGTGATTTCCCGCCAGATTCAAACGGTGTCTAAGCCCAAGCCCCAGAGTGTCTCAAATAAGCGCACCCCCTGTAAGCCTAAGCCTGTGAGTGTATGACGACGGTGTGCTGAAGCATAGGAGGTTTCTGGCCGGTACTTGTTTTCGGGCCGGTGCTGGCCGGTCTTTGGTGGAATGTACTGGGCGTGATTTTCCGCCAGATTCAAACTGTGGCTGTAGATTGCAGGACACAAGCCCAAGCGTGTGAGTTGCTTGCCTATACTGTGTCCGCCTACTCCCTTACCTACCGTTACAGTGTTGCGTTGGTGGTGGGGAGAGAGGTAAAGTGGGTGCAGGGACTGAAGATGGCCGCTGATCTCCACCCTTATATAGGAGGACCTCCTGCTGAGAGCGACTGCAGCGCCGCCTGCCGGCCGTGAAGAGAAACGTGCGCAGCGCCACCTACCGGCCGAGAGGGGAAACACAGATCCGCGAGATTTGAATTTCTGGTTGTTGCGTGCATCCACCAGGGGGCGCCAGTAGTCTATCCGAACCGCCTCGACGCGTAGAATCCAACGGTGACCACGCCGACCCCCTCCGACCAACCACGAATGCCCTGGGGGCAAAAAGGTCGCCCACGAAAGGGAGTTTCACCATACTGACAAATTGTTAACAAATTCAAAACACATCGGAACCATATGAAATAGGGGTTCGTTTGAACCAGCAATACAACGCTGAACGAAGAACAGGAAATGACTATCGCCA
>JASAMZ010001456.1:0-17363 GCA_030248115.1 Linhomoeus sp. GSCO2_2 | reverse complement strand
CTCGAGTTCTACCTTGTGTAACACATTTTTCAGTACTTTGAAAATTTAAGTTTTTGAATTTCCCGCCAACGGGGTCCCGCAGCGTGACCCCGATTGGTGTCCACCCTGCCCACTTACTAGGCCTACCCAACGCAAAAGACCGTTTGCAAATCGGCCGCTTCACGCGCGAACGCCATCCGGTTAAAATTACTGCGTTTCGCGCACAATCGCTATATACTCCACACTTTTTTCGCCCGGCCTCAGCCGGGCGAACCCCTACGAGAGCTTATCGTCCGTGCGTGCGTCCGTTCGTCCGTGTGTCACGCTCTTAGATCTCAGCGTTGGTAAGTCGCAGGAAGGCGATCTTGGGCTTTATGGATAGCTCTCGACTCACTGGTAATGTCGCTAAGAGACTTCGAAATTCAAAAGTTTGAATTGCGCGCGCTACAGTAACCCGAAGGTTCAAACTGAAAACGGCTATTACTCGCTCGTCTTACGTCGTAGAGCGGCGTGCGATAGCTCAACTAAAAGGTCTCGATGTGCGCTTTCGCTTGGCATTAAAAGTTTTCTTAATTACGCAAACACGCAACACGAAAAGCGACATTCTCGCGTTTTTAGCGCGGAAATCGCTCTAACTCGCTCAGCGTGCGTCGTAGGGAGACGATCTTGGGTTGGTTGGATAGCTCTCGACTCACTGATCATTTGTTCTTCTATTGGTCGAAACTCAAAAGTTTGAATTTCGGGAGCTACAGTAACCCAAAGGTTTAAAACGCGAAATTTGTCTAACTCGCTCGTCTTCCGTCATAGAGAGACGATCTTGAGTTTGTTGAATAGGTTTCGGCACACTGATAATTCTGTTAAGAGAACTCGAAATTCAAAAGTTTGAATTGCGCGCGCTACAGTAACCCGAGGGTTCAAACCGCAAAACGGCTCTAACACTCTCGTCTTACGTCGTAGAGCGGCGTGCGATAGGTCAACTAAAAGGTCTCGACGTGCTCTTTCATTTGGCGTAAAAAATTTGTTAATTACGCAAACACGCACCACGAAAAGCGACATTCTTGCGTTTTAGCATAGAAATCGCTCTAACTCGCTCAGCGTGCGTCGTAGAGAGACGATCTTGAGTTGCTGGATAGCTCTTGACTCACTGATCATTTGTTCTTCTATTGGTCGAAACTTAAAAGTTTGAATATCGCGAGCTACAGTAACCCAAAGGTTCAAACAGCAAATGGGCCCTAACTCGCTCGTCTTACGTTGTAGAGCGGCATTCGTTCAACCGTTTGAAAGCTTACGTGGAGGCAGTTGTTGAACGGTAATTCCTAAAGAAATACTGTTGTTTTTTTAAACCCTTGTCTTACGAACAACTTTGTCTGCTAAAAAATTTAATCCCGGGCGATCCCAATGTTGCCTTGCAACAACCGCTCAGAAATGCGTGTGCCTTGCTCAAAAAATTAATCCCGGGCGATCCCAATGTTGCCCTGCAAGAACCTCTCAGAAAGGAGCGTGTCAGAAGTAGCGCATGAATAGTGGGCTCCGGGCGGGCGCGCGTCATATCGGAAAGGCTTCGAAATACTTTACAAAAGTATCCACTCTTTTACTCTTCCACTTTAAAAGACTCACAAACCACTCCGTATTAATAAAACAACTCAACTTTTTTAAAACAGCTTGTTTGTGGAGTATAACAAGCTTTGTCTAAAAACTGTGGCACAATGTTGGCATCAGTGCAAACTTGAGAGCGTGTGCGCGATAATGTGCACTGGATAGTGAAGTGCCGCTAGACATTTAGCCGACAATCTGGTGGGGTATAGCCGCAATTGGTCTTGGATTTGTTCGTGGTACCTGATCCACATATGGATCAGAAGATTCGCCGCAGGCATACTTTGCGCTTATAATTGTGGCAACTGATCCATAAATGGATCAGAAAAATTCGCCGCAGGTACACAGTGCAATAAAAGTGTCTAAATGAGACGACGCCCTATTGAAAAGGGTATAAATGGGACGACGCCCTATTGAAAAGGGTATAAATGGGACGACGCCATATTCTTTTGGGATTAGTGCTCGATGCATCCACAAAAAGATATGTTGAAATCTCAGCTGCTTGGAATTGTCGAAATTTAGAAATTCTGACAAAAACGTTGAAAATATACCTAAATTCTTTAACTATAAAGTCTAGAACTATTTGGTAAATACTTGGCAGGCAATGCTCGACACATCTGTGCAACGAAATTTTAAAATATAAGCTGTTTGAAATTATCGAAATTTGAGGATTTTAACAAAATCCTTGAAAATATCCCAAAATTCGCTTATTAAAAACTTAGAACGAGTTGCTAAATACTTGACAGCCTATGCCCGACACAACCATGTAAAGAAATTATAAAATTTCAACTGTCTGAAATTGTCGAAATTTGGGATTTTTGACAATATTTTTAAAAATACCCCTAATTTCGTCAATTATATAATCTGAAACTATTTGATAAATACTTGGCAGACTATGCTCGACCCATCCGTGAAAAGAAAATTTGAAATATAAGTTGTTTGAAATTGTCGAAATTTGTAAATTTAAAAAAGACCCTTAAAAATATCCTAAATTTCGTTAATTATATTCGCTGAAACTATGTGCTAAATTCTTGGCAGACTATGCTCGACGCATCCGTGCAAAGACATTTTGAAATTTAAGCTGTTTGAATTTGTCAAAATTTGGGATTTTTTACAAAAACCTTGAAAATATCCATAATTTTGTTAATTATAAAATCTGAAACTATTTGATAAATACTTGGCTGACTATGCTCGACACATCCGTGAAAAGAAATTTTGAAATATAAGCTGTTTAAAATTGTCGAAATTTGTGGATTTTAACAAAATCCTTAAAAATATCCTAAATTTCGTTAATTATATTTGCAGAAACTTTTTGCTAAATACTTGGCAGACTATGCTCGATACATCGGTGCAAAGAAGTTTCGAAATTTAAGCTGTTTGAATTTGTCAAAATTTGGGAATTTTGACAAAAACCTTGAAAATATCCCTAATTTCATGAATTCCAAAATCCAAAACTATGTCACAAATTCATCGCGTCTTATGCCCTTTCCATTTCAGCAAAAACTTTGCCGATACGACTTGTAAATAAAAGTGTCATTTTTGACATTTTCATATTTTAATTGTAAATATCTCGAAATAGCGAAATTAGCAACAGAAACGGACAACGGCACGTTACTCAGCGCATTCGACTCCATTGGGTGGCACTAACCGTCATGTCTAGTTTTGTGACACAGACACACACACACACAGACACACACACAGAAACACGAACAGACAATAGCGTCCGTATATATACTCGCCGCCCTGGGGGGCGGCGAAAAAACCGGAATAATTATACAGATAGGAAATGTTAGAGAATGATCTCAGAATGGCTGTATCTGTCTCATGCCTGTCTCGGTTAAATCTTACATGGGAAAATCTTGATTGTTGGCAAGAACTAGCATATATCTAAAGGTCAAAAACCGGAATAATTATACAGATAGGAAATGTTAGAGAATGATCTCAGAATGGCTGTATCTGTCTCATGCCTGTCACGGTTAAATCTTACATGGGAAAATCTTGATTGTTGGTAAGAACTGGCGTATTTCAAGGTCCAAGAACTGGAACAATTATACAGATAGGAAATGTTAGAGAACAGTCTCAAAATGGCAGTGTCTGTCTCATGCCCGTCTCGGTTAAATCTTACATGGGAAGATTTTGATTGTCGGTAAGAACTGGCACATTTAAAGGTCCAAAAACTGGAATACTCGGGAACTGTAGCAAAGCGTAGCATCATGCCTGGGTCGTACTTGTCCTGGTAGTTGAAGAAGCCGCCATGCTTCCCCGCCGTCCCGCGTCCCCACCGATCGTTTGTCACCACGACGTCTTTCACTGGGCTGGAGTTCATTTAGCCAAAATTATCTCTCAATTCTTCGCCTGTGACAAAGTTAACGATAGCATGACAGCACCTGTCGTTGTAGAGCCACGATAAGAACTGCTTTGACGTCCAGTAGTCGGGGTCGGCTTCCCAGTCGCCATCGGACCAGATCACGTTGGGTTTGTAGGCGTTGACCATCTCTTTCAGTTGAGGAATCGCGTGATTCTGTTAGAGAACTACTGTACATAAGTATAGTGTTTATGTTCCTATTGGTGCAACATTCAAAACTACTGACCTTCACGTATTCCTGAGTCTTGAAGCCTCCTTTCGCGTCGGACAAATAGATGGGATTGTACCACTCGAACAGGGAGTAGTAGAGGCCGAACTTGACGTGGTTGGACATCTTGTCAAAGGCAGCCTTCAGTTCCCCTGAAGTTGCGAAATATGTATCAATTTCTGCGGCATGAGCTTAGGTGCGTGTGCCTACGGATATACTTAGGTATAGATAAACACAGTAGCATTCTTGTCTTACCCACGATGTCTCGATTTGGCCCAACGTCCTTGGCATTCCAGTTCCAGGAGTAGTTACTGGGCCACATGGTGTAGCCCTCGTGGTGCTTCGAAGTCAGCACGAAGTATCTGAAGCGGCTTTTTGCATGTTTCTATTTCTTTGGGCCAGACGAAACGTATGGGAACACAGAGTTCTGTAGTTCTAGCAATGGACTCTATCCAGTACTTCGCGCCCGACTGCTTGACAATCTCGGCGAAGTGGTCGGCGTTGAAGAACTCCGCCGTGAACATCGGCGCGAAGTCGGCGTAAGTGAAGTCCGGCCGATAGTTCTTCTGCATGAAGGCGACGACGTCGGCGGCCTTGTCCGTCTTCCAGGCGTGCCAGAACCACTCGGAGGAGACGCCGGGCACCGAATAGACTCCCCAGTGGGAGAAGATGCCGAATTTTGACTCGTCGTACCTTGAGAGCGAGTTGCGATGACTAATCAAGGCCTCGTGGACTACGATAGAGGAAATTGGGACCATGTGGGTAGCGGACGAGCGTCGAGCGACTTCCAGTCGGGCGAGTACTCCTCAGCGTTGGCGAAGGAGCGAGCCAGGGAGAAGACGGCGATGCAGACGATGGAGCGATAGGGAACGAACCGTTTCATGGCGCCAACTTTGAGTCTTCGCAGTCTTAGTCTCAGTCTCAGGAATAGCAACATGCACAAGCGGAGCGGTCAGTGGTGCTGCTCTGCGATGTTGTGAAAACTGACACCTCCCTCCAAGTTAGGCGCTGACAGGCATGTATAACGGCTGTGACGGCAAGACAATGGCATCCTAGACAACCGCTTGATGACTAGGCGAGCCAAAGCGCAACATACAGATTTCAAAGATGGACCCGAGTTGCGCCGTCTGTCGGCGATGCCTATCGAAGAGAGATGGCGAGTCGGCGCCTGCCTGCGATAAGACTTTTGTGGCCGATTCAACTGCAGAGCGAAGGCATTGTGAGTCGCCTAGGTAGGAACACACAGGACCCTTTGAATGGCAAGATTACCGATGACACTGTGATGCGCAGCCATGGTACGCACGCAGTTCTGCCGTCGAATCTAGCTGCATACATACATGTAGGACGTCATCGTGTGTACAATCACAAGCACAAGGCACTCACTTGGCCCCCGACTGCTTGACGATCTCCGCGTATTTCGTTGCGTCGAAGAACTCGGTCGTCAGCTGGGGCGCGAAGTCGGCGTAGGTGAAGCCGGGCCGGTAGTTGCTCTTCATGAACTGCACCACGCCCTTCTCGCCCCCCTTCCAGCTGTGCCAGAACCAGGCGTCTTCGAAACTGGGCACGGAGTAGACGCCCCAATGGGAGAAGATGCCGAACTTCGACTCGTCGTACCTTGAATGGGATGCTTGAGATGTCGGACGCCGGTTGTTCCCAGAAGGCGAAATCAGTTTCAAATCTACACACCATTGAGGCAGAGGCCTGGCGTCCAGTGATGTCCAATTTGGAGCGTAGCGAGAAGCGACCAAACCAAGGAAAGACGCACCCAAAAGGAGAAGTGTCGTCAAATGCGCCATGCTTAGTTCTTTCGCTGACTGCCGCCGCGGTTAGTGTGTCCTGCACCAATAACGCGTCTGACATTCAATATCCAACAGTCTGTTTATCGAAAGGCTTGTATGAAACGCCAGTCACCAACCAACTAATATACAGTCAGCCCAAAAGCTTGCCCCGAATGCCTACACGCATCGTGATTCGTCCGTTTCGGCCGAACTCCCCTTTAGATTTTGTTGGTAGACAAGACAGCGCCCCGTGTACATACATACTCCAGTGAATATCACGACGACGACGTTAGATTCCAGAAAACAATGAGAGCAAGCGGACTCCGATCACAATTATTGACGGGGTGAAGTCGAACAAGAGTCAATAGCCGCGGCAGCACCAAGCTCGATAGCTGCTCAGTGTCGACTCGGCCAAGTCGACGTGGTCCGTCGTCGCCCTTTCGCCCGCTTTCACTCGAGAGCTCAGCAGGTCTCTGACAACAGCGTTAAAAGAACCAACGTAGTGAAGAATTCAGTGACACGATTGAGTTAGTCAAGCGGAAAGGACTCACTTGGCAAGCATGATGAAGGCGTCTTGGACGTTGGAGCCCGTCTTGGCACTGGTCTCGATGTAGGAAATACCGTAATCCTGGAATCAAGTATGAAGGCTGGGTTTGTCACCACCACGACGACGACGACGACGACGACGACGACGACGACGGCGGCGGCGACGACGACGACGACGACGGCGACGGCGGCGACGACGACGACGACGACGGCGACGACGACGACGCCGCCGACGACGACGACGACGACGACGACGACGACGACGACGACGACGACGACGACGACGACGACGACGACGACGACGCAACTAACAGAGGCCAGCTTCTTCGCCTCTTCCACCTTGACTTTTCGCTTGGATACCAGGTCAGTCTTATTGCCGACTAACAAGACTAGCACCTGCTCTTTGGCATACTCCTTGACTTCGGCCAGCCAATTCTGGAGCGATTCAAACAGTTTTGTGGAGATGCAATGACCAGTATAAATTCTACAACAATTCACTCGAATATTCTCGAAGCTCGGCCTGCTGGTAATGTCGAAGACGAGCAAGAGCGCATCCGCGTCCCTGTAGTAGGTGTGGGTGACAGACCGGAAGCGTTCCTGCCCCGCGGTATCCCAGATCTGCAGAGAGCAAACGTATTTCCCTTAGTCCATTCGAACGTTAATCTTTACAAGTCTCGTCACTCCACTTGCCTGGAGCTTCACTTTGACAGTGTCGACGTCCACGACCTTATTCTGAAACGACGCAAGACTGTAATGCGTATGAGTGGGTCTCAAACATCGCTCGAATGATGCTGAACAACAAACGCACGCGGTAGTCGATGCCGACTGTGGAGATGAAGTTGTTGTCGAGAAAGGTGTTGTCCTTGAAGCGGATCAGCAGGCAGGTCTTGCCCGTGCAGCTGTCGCCCAGCAGCATCACCTGAAGACAACTGACACTTTGACAGGAAACATGGAAAACAAGCTTAGAGTAAAAACTGGGTACCCGATGATGGTTGATTGGCATCGCATAGTGTTTCGTGCATTTGAAGAGGTGTACTCCATAGTGTGTCAGAATATAAAATTGAGCATTTCTTCGGGGAGTTTCGCCGCAGTTACCTCGAGTTTCCAAAGAAGGTTTGTGCCATTCTTGGGCAATCGTTGCTTATAAGATTCGTAGTGGTGGGTACTGATCCATAAATGGATCAGGAATGTTCGCCGCAGGTTCACTTTGGAATGAAGAGGGTCTAAATGGGACGACGCCCTTTTCTTTTGGGTAAAAAATGCGGACGGTTATGGCACCGTTGCAAAATTCGATAATTATAAAATCTAGAACTATTTGACTGACAATACCCGACACAACCATGTCAAGACATTTTGAAATTTATGCTGGGGAATTTTGGCAATACCCTTGAAATATCCCTAATTTCGTTAATTATAAAATTTGAAACTATTTGCTAAATACTTGGCAGACTATGCTCGACACATCCGTGAAAAGAAATTTTGAAATTTAAGCTGTTTGAAATTGTCGAAATTTGGGGATTTTAACAAAATCCTTAAAAATATCCTAAATCTCGTCAATTATATTCGCTGAAATTAGTAGCTAAATACTTGGCAGACTATACTCGAAACATCGGTGCAAAGAAATTTTGAAATTTAAGCTGTTTGAAATTGTCGAAATTTGGTAATTTTGACAAAAACCTTGAAAATATCCCTAATTTCGTGGATTATAAAATCTGAAACTATTTGATAAATACTTGGCAGACTATGCTCGACACATCCGTGAAAAGAAATTTTGAAATTTAAGCTGTTTGAAATTGTCGAAATTTGGGGATTTTAACAAAATCCTTAAAAATATCCTAAATTTCGTTAATTATATTCGCTGAAACTATTTGCTAAATACTTGGCAGACTATGCTCGATACATCGGTGCAAAGAAGTTTTGAAATACAAGCTGTTTGAATTTGCCGAAATTTGGGAATTTTGACAAAAACCTTGAAAAAATCCCTTATTTCGTGAATTATAAAATCTGAAACTATTTGATAAATACTTGGCAGACTATGCTCGACACATCCGTAAAAAGAAATTTTGAAATTTAAGCTGTTTGAAATTGTCGAAATTTGGGGATTTTAACAAAATCCTTACAAATATCCTAGATTTCGTTAATTATATTCGCTGAAACTATTTGCTAAATACTTGGCAGACTATGCTCAATACATCGGTGCAAAGAAGTTTTGAAATATAAGCTGTTTGAATTTGTCGAAATTTGGGAATTTTGACAAAAACCTTGAAAATATCCCTAATTTGGTGAATTCCAAAATCCGAAACTATGTCACAAATTCATCGCGTCTTGTGCCCTTTCCATTTCAGCAAAAACTTTGCCGCTACGACTTGTCAATAAAAGTGTCAATTTCGACATTTTCGTATTTTAATTTTAAATATCTCGAAATATGGAAATTAGCAACAGAAACGGACAACGGCACGTTACTCAGCGCATTCGACTCCATCGGGTGGCACTAACCGTCACGTCTAGTTGTTCCGGACCCACAGACCCACAGACAAACGGACAATAGCGTCCGTATATATGTCACACCCAAAATGCGCAACCACCCAGAAGGTGCCATATGGCGCCTTCTGGGTGGTGGCTACCCAAACTGCGCAATATGGCGCATTCTGGGTGGCTACTACCCAGACTACGCAATAGTAGATGGTTTCTTGCTTTTGTGTGTAAATATTTGACACAGTTGGCATATTCCTTCCAGGCTTTGGGGCGCTTCAGGCTATGCTTAGGCTCGCCCTGCGCCCACAGTGCACAAGAGTCAGTCGGCGTCGCAGTCTGGCGGGTCGTAGCTTAGGCTTAAACCGACCCGTGACCCACTTCGGGGCGCGCGGAGCGCGCCCGGCAGTTGGTGGTCGCGCTAAGCCTCAGTTTTCGACCCGCCAGGCGCGACGCCGGCCGAGTTTTAGTGCAAACAGTGGGTGGAATAAACACTCCTCCATCTACTTCACCGCCTGCTCAGGCCGGCTGTGCCCCTTCCCTGCCAAAGCGCCTGCGACGCATGCCTATTGCGCATTCTGGGTGGCGGCCACCCAAACTCCGCCATATGGTGGATTCTGGGTAACGACCACCCAGACTGCGCAATATTGCGCATTCTGGGTGGATTGCGCAAAGTGGGTGTAACATATATACTCGCCGCCCTGGGGGGCGGCGAAACAAGCTGTGTGTGTAAAAAGTTCAACCTATACTTTGTGTCTGTCACATCTTGGTGAACAGCATAGTGAACTTAATACACATCATTAGCCGCATCTGGAGAAATTAGCTTGAGAACGTCTGGCATAAACCAAGTGCAGCTATTACCACGATACGGTTGTCTGTACAGCTGATCTAAGTGATCAGTGATATCGCCGCGTTCGCTATATGTTATCGGCATGATACGACGCCGTTCATCTAAAGTTACTAGCTGTGTGAAATGCTCACATCCAACAAAAAAACTTGCCAACCATGGAAACCTGCTAGCGTCTGAACTCGGCAAACAACTTGGCCCACTTTTGGAGCAACCGGACGCGACTACGACAATGACTCAGCAACAGAAACGGACGCCAAGACTTCGCTGGGTATTACCGACGCCATCGTGTGACAAGATGCCAATCGACGGGGTGGTGGTGTGAGCGTGGGTATAGTCTTCAACGAAACTCGCTACCGCTAGCATTGGATACAGAGATTTAAGGTTATGTAAAACATTTTGCTGACGTGGACAAACCAGAAGCCGCTACGCCGATAATTGTTTGGCTGTTCGGTGTCAAAACGTAAATGACAAAACCAGAATAAAGCGCAGCAAAACAGCAAAAGGGTCGCCGAGGATCGAACCTCGGTCGGCTCGCACGTTTTTGCGCGCGATCCGGCGGCTTTCCCGCCTACGCCATGCTGTCGCATTACAGCGCTTCTCAAAACGGCGCTCTTATACTCTCAGTTGGCGTCTATTCAGCAGACTACGGTGCTTTAGCACTTGATATGCCCCGTAAGCACCGTAACATTGCAAATAGAGATAATTTGTCGAAAAATTTCAAACTTCAAACGTTACACCCACCTTCATTCTGAAAATAGCAACAGCTAATATCATCGGATCCGTAATCGGCGACATCGACTCTACCTGACGCCATCTGTCACGTGTTTTACTTCGGCTGGACAAAAAAGTTCGCGGACTACACATCGTCATCTGTATATATGTTGCATCCACTTTCCGCAATCCAGCCAGATTGCGCAATCTGGAGGGTTGCCCTCCAGACTACGCAATATGGCGCGTTCTGGAGGGCAGCCCCTCCAAACCGCGCAATCTCTGGTCGGCGGGGCTCAGCAGGCCTGAGCAGGAGGTGAATTAGATGGAGGAGTGTTCATCCCACTTACAGTTTGCACTAAAACTCTGTCGACGTCGCGCCTGGCGGGTCGAAAACTGAGGCTTAGCGCGACCACCAACTTCAGGGCGCGCTCCGCGCGCCCTGAAGTCGGTCACCGGTCGCGTTAAGCCTAAGCTTCGACCCGCCAGACTGCGACGCCGACTAGACTCTTGTGATCCGTTTCTGGGCGCAGGGCGAGCCTAAGCATAGCCTGATATGGAAGGAAACAACTTCCTGGTAAAAGAATTAAACGTAAAAGTTAAAGAATTCAACGTTCTAGCAGCTGATTGCACATTCTGGAGGGGCTGCCCTCCAGAAAGCGCCATATTGCGCAGTTTGGAGGGGCACCCCTCTAGATCGTGCAATATTGCACATTCTGGAGGATTGCGCCGTCCGGATGCAGCATATATACACATCGCCGCGCTGAGGCGCGGCGAAAAAAGTAGTTGAAAGGACTCCCAAAGTTGGTGCGTAGTTTGAGACCCGTCGGCCTGCCTGACTAGCATAGGTAAACTACAGTTGCAAACCTTAGGTACGCATGTATGTATTGTACGCATGTAATTAACTAGCAACATTGTGTCTGCATGCGACGATTCGCAAGTTATCTATCACGCTGTGAGAGCATTAACACCTTGGTGCTGAAGTGGTACTCGTCTTCCTCCGAGCTGGAGCGAGCGCCACCCTCCTTCGCGTAGCCGCCCATATCGCTGTTTGTTTGCGAGATAACCACTAGCTCTGTCACTGACTCTCCCGTTATTGAAGGTTGTTTGTCACTACTGCTGTTACTCGAGGGTACTCGACGCTCATTCTCTCGCGTGCCGGATTAGCGGTCGGCCGTATAAACGAGCTGTGCTGTGGAGAGGGTCTATAGCGCGATCGGCCAAACAGTAGTAGGTGGATGCTTAGGGGCGCAATACGTGCCAGCACTAGAATCCTGCGTGTTGTCAGTAGGGTTGGCCAATAATGCGTCGAAGCACCGGGCGGGACAAAGGTTCTACTAGGCTGCCGGTTCTATAGCTCCCCTATTCGGAAGTCGCGGCCAGACTCACAAAAGCGGGCGCTCGGTCCGCATTTTGCCGAAGAGCCCCATCCATGCCAACGTGCGTTGGGTTTTGGTGAAAGGGCTTGTGGGGGCGTGGAAAATCGGACGTCATACGGTGCGCGTATACGTTACGCACGTGCCATGGTGAACGGTTGAACGTCACTTGCGTCTCTAGGGTTTATTCTTTAATGCTTGCATTTCATTGAATCGGCATTAGCACTAGTGGTCGTACGTTTCCTTCCACTGCTGACTACTCATTGTGGATATACCGCAACTACCGTAATCTACCGTAATCTCTCACCATGAACTGCTGCGTGTCCTCGTCCCCTCCCCCAGAGGAGATGCTGTCCATCTTTTGGACGGCCATTTCTCGCCCGGGCGACTCGCGTTTGTCAGACGGAGAGAGAAGATGACTTCTAGCGACCGCCCAAGCGCGAAGAAGAAGAAGACAAGCGGCCTGTCGTCGGCCGGTCCGGATTCATCCTCAATTCGGACTTGATTTGAGGGTCCTCCTTGCCTGTCCTGTTCCCTCCCGCGGGGCGGATCGAGTGAACGTGGTCTGAATCGGCTTCGAAGGAGCAACGGAACGGCCGTAAGGGGTAGAGACGAAGGAAGATAAGGCGCTGCGCGGGAGGCAAAGAAGGGCTGCCGCCGCTCCTCAGGCGCCCATTAAAACTTGCTTGCGCTCTCTCCCCTCAGAAGCGCGGGCGCCGAAGGGACGGCCGGTCGGCTTCCTCTCTTCTTCTTCTGTAAGCCACTCAGTGGGGCTCCGCCGGCCGTCCTCCTCGCCGACGAGCTGCTGCGCCTTTAGCGCCGGCGACGACAACAAGTCCCTCCGTCGGTCGACTCAAATAAGAGGTATTGAGGGCGCCGCCGCCGCCGCCGCCGTCGAGATACGGGACAAGGCCCAAATGAGCGCGACGCAAATAGCGCCGGCGCAGCCCCGTAATTCAAGCAGCGGCCGGCCTCCCTCGTTCCCAGCAGTCCTATGGGATTCCCGCTATAAGGTGCTCAGACCACAGCGCGGGGCTCGAGTAGCGGCGTCTTTCTTTCCCCCGCCGGCGAGCTCATGGAAAAGAGCCTCGCGCGTCTATCATCGCCGGCGGCAAAAAGAAGGAAGTACCTCCATCGAGGCTAGTTATGTACCTCTCTCGGGGTAGGGATAGCGGGGACGTTCGCCTAACGAGCTGCGAGCCATGGCTTCAAGCCGGCGCTACACTGTGTCTCTAACAAGGCTCTCAGAGATAATAGTCGCGGCGAAGGAAACCAGTAGATCACTGTCACCTCGATCCGAAGCAGGGAAATCGACCACGCGCCGGAAATTGTGCCGATACCGTAATCCTACCACCAGAGAATAAGTAAATAGTAGATATGGTAGGTCCACAAGGGGCGGCACCCTGTCGGCCATAGGGCGCCTCCCCATGCTGACCTACCCAGGCACGGATCTAGGATTTTTCTGCAGGGGGGGGGCAAATGCATACACTTAGAGCCTCTTAGAGCAATTCTCTTAAATAGCGCCGCAGGCGAAAATTTTGCCATTTCTAAGCGCCGCAGGCGAAAATTTTGCTATCTCTACACGCCACAGGCGAAAAATCTGCCATTTCCAAGCGCCGCAGGCGAAAATTTTGCCATTTCTAAGCGGCGCAGGCGAAAATTTTTACATTTGTGGGCCTTTACTTCCAATTTTCAAGGGCCCGCTAGAGCCCCCGGCCCCCCCCCCCCCCCTGGATCCGTGCCTGGACCTACCATATCTACCCACGATAATAAAATTCATTTTATAATGTGCGTAGGTTAGGATGTCCCAACCACATGCGAATAAAATCGGACAAATCACGCACGCCAGCAAACAGCCTCTTTCCACGTCTGAATTCGTTGTAGGACAGCGAGCCTACATTCTAGCTCTAGTGCTAGCTCTCATTCTAGCTGTCATTCTCCTTCGATTGTGAAGAAGCCGGGCTCGTCACAAGCCGCCCTTTTCAAGCACGTTGTTTATTGGTACCGCCGCCTACTGTGTGAGACTGACGATATGTTGCTCTGCCGCATTGTGCGAGTCCGCATCCTGTCATCCGTCATCTCAACATCATCAAGTACTCTGCGGCCAACGTCGGCAGAGATATACGTGTGCGTGAGTCACCGTCCTGGCTCACGCAGTGCTAGAAGGGTGTGAAATTGCAATGTGTTGTGCAATGCGCTGCCACTTGCACCCACGTCAGATTGCAGCGTGTTGTGCAAAATTGCATTATGTTGCACAATCTTCTGTCAGTTCTCCATAAAAGCTCCAGGAAAAGGGAGTCAGTTATCCATTGTCTTTCTTTCTCTATTTCATCACACTCGTCGACTGCGCCTGCCGATCGGCATGCCTGCCTTCCTGCTCTTCGCCTTCTGGATGACTTCTACCGACTCTCCCACGCCGGCCGCTATCAACGCAAACGAGGAAGATGTCGCCGCCGCCGCCGCTACTACTGGAACCGCCGCTGCCCATGGGTCTTCTACTACGACGACCGCCGTCCGACGTCGAACGGCTTCCACAGCTCGATCTGGAGGGCGGAGGTGCCGACAGAGCAGTGCGGCAGCTCGATGGCCGCTTCTGCTGCACGACAACTCGTGTAGCTTGTCACAGGTTTGTTCTCTGGAGTGGGTGTAGTTGTGGTTCTGCGCTCTATTTTAGACAGTAGTGCAGACGAAAAAACTCAGAGCGAAGCAATCACCAGTTCGCAAGGGGGACGAAACTCAAGCGGCAGGCAAAGTGGACGTCCGAAATGGGAACCACTGTGGCTGACACGCTGTCGAAGAGAGACAGCTCGATTTCACGAATCGTCGTTCGATGGTGTAGGCTGATTGGAACTGGTTGGCTGGCACCATGTCCCACCACAAGCGTCCAGTTGCCATCGTTCGTCGGCTTCGACGGTGCCACAAATGACGTCAGCACTGGCCGGAGAGCGCCGTTGACAGAAGCAGACGTCACACACGAGCTTTGGACGTAAAGCAAGTGCCCAGCGTATTGCTGCTTGGAAGCGCTAAAGCGAAACGAACTGCCTATATTTCTAACGTTTCGGCGTATGCAGCAAGCGCGACAAAGTATGTACAGACAGGGCACAGTGTATATTGCTGCATCCGGACGGCGCAATCCTCCGACAACGCGGCACATCTCACGCTCTGGAGGGGTGCCCTTCCAAACTTCGCATTATGGCGCGTTCTGGAGGCGATCCCCTCCAGAATGTGCAATCAGCTGCTAGAACGTTGAATTCTTTAACTTTTACGTATAATTCTTTTGCCAGGAAGTTGTTTCATTCCAAATCAGGCTATGCTTAGGCTTGCTCAGCGTACAGGGACGGATATCAAGAGTCTGAGTCGGCGTCGCAGTCTGACGGGTCGAAACTTAGGCTAAACGCGACCGGTGACCGACTTCAGGGCGCGCGGAGCGCGCCCTGAAGTTGGTGGTCGCGCTAAGCCTCAGTTTTCGACCCGCCAGGCGCGACGTCGACAGAGTTTTAGTGCAAACTGTAAGTGGGATGAACACTCCTCCTCCAGGGTCTTAAAATTCCTCATATCTAATAGTTCTCCAGGAGAATTAACGTTAATTTGCCCAACGGATTAGTAATTCCTGGGTCTCTAAATATTCCCCGGGGGAATTAAGAATTATTAAGAAATTGCTGTCAGTGTGTACAACAGGCATTCCATTGCAGTATTACAGTAGTTAGTTAAACTTTATATAACCACAAATCAACAAAGTTTAGCGTCGATTCTTATGATTTCGAGCGTAATTATAGCTTCGAAAACACATTTCTATAGAGTTTATAACGATCAACGAATAATGTCTTCTGAAAAATGCCGCTGTGCTGACATCGAAAGAATAATTCCCCGGTCTCTACAAATTCCCCGTCTCTAATAATTCCCCTAGGAATTCGCGAAATTTAAAATAATTCCGGTCGGGAATTATTAGAAGATATACGGTATGTATAATCAACCACTGTTATGTGTTGGAAGTCACAGTAGGGCAACCGAGCGTCGCTACAACTCGATGGACTCTGCCAGATCGAACAGCGGCAGGGGCAAACCAAAAGAGGAGAAGAACAAAGAGGCGAAGAAACCGGAGTCCGACGAGGTGGAAAGGAAACCGTCTAAATACCTGCTCCAAAAGCGCTCCTCCAGAATCGCCGACAGCAATCGCCAGCAGGTGATCCAATAGCCGAAGATTGGGCAGATCCTTAGCAACAGGCACACCTCAAGTTTTCAATTAACTGTACAACGTACCATAGCCCGCATCTAACACGTACCGTAACCCGTAAGTACCATATGCAACTCCAGAGTACCGTAATCCCTGGCAGATCATCCAAATGCTGGTGGCCATCGTGGTCATCTACACCATCTGCTGGTCTCCGGCGCTCATCGACGACTTGCTGGTGGGCTTCCGTCTCATCTGCGACGCTTCGCCCACGGACCTCCACAAGTACGGCCGTATGGTCAGTCACGCGCTGACCTACACCCAGTCCTGCGTCAATCCACTCGTCTACGCCTTTCTCTCGACCAACTTCCGCCACTCCTTCATCCAATCTTGTCTGCGGGGCTCCTCGCGCTCTTCCAAGAGGGCTTCAAGAAATTTGAGCTTCGGTAAGGGCGCCAGGCCCAAGAAAGACAGCACGGCCAGCTCGAATTCTCTCCTGGTGGCCGTCGACGGTCAGCAGAGGTTTGTAGAAGCTTCAGATACGGTAGAACTACGGTAACAACTTCAACTTCCAATGACAACTATTCTGCCTGTAGCAAATGAGTTAAGGCGATTGATTTGACGATCGAGTTCTGTTGAGTTGACGTTGACGTCAGTTGTGTTTTAGGTACATAGGCTCCTGTTACTGGCATCAGTCTGGCAAGTTGGTAAGACCACTTCAGGAAGCCGAGCAGCAACGTCCCCTCCAACAACGAGTCGACGCCCAGTGCGGCGACGCGTCGAAGTACCCTGGTCAGGCAGGGTAGGCACACTTCCCTCGAGTCGCAGACGTCGCCGCCCGGCTCCAGGGCCACTCGGAAGAAGTCCTCCTCTGTCAGCTTCGCTCTCGCTGGCGATGAGACCACCGCCGTTGCTGCGGAGAAAGGCCATATTCATCCGGAAGCGACTATCTACGAAGTGGAGCTCGACGGCGCTTCGCGCTCGACTTCGAGACTCAGCGGCGACGCGGTGGGCCAGGCTGGCAGCAGCTTCAATTCGCGCACGTCAGTCACGAGACCCGCCGAGGCGGCCGAAAACGACGAAGAAGAGGTAGAAGAAGACGTCGACGAGCCCAGCTGGGGAGCCAGCTTAGAAACGACGATTTGAATAGGATTCTTAGTCATCCGATTGTCGATAGATGACGTTGAGGTATACTGTACGTACTGTATATATGTTCTTGTAGGGAGAATACTGTACAACGACGCTCGGCAAGTCATGCTCTGCTCAACATTGATTTAACAACAATCACTGTAGGTACGTGTACTTTTGGTGTGACGT
>JASAMZ010001455.1:0-70312 GCA_030248115.1 Linhomoeus sp. GSCO2_2 | reverse complement strand
TACATACTAGTTCCTCATCCGACCGCTTCCCGTCTTCCGTTTCTTTCTCTTCTCGTCTTCGGCGTCGCCATCTTGGCACCGCAAAGTCAGTCGGAGGAGCGGTAGTAATGTCTGTCGAATGGAAGTCGCTGGCCGCTCGGCAGTTTTGGGCGAGTGAGACAGCACTCTCGACGAAGGATGTCGAACCATTTGTGGTTGCAGCAGTGCGCGGCCGACTTTCTGTGGTGCGGCGCCACTTGCATCAGGCACCTCAAGAGGAGGTGAGTAGTGTCTGCCTCATCCTATAGAATGGGGACTTCCTCTCACGTTTAGCTGCTGCAGGTGGGCCGGCTCGACTCGGCGGCACCGGAATGGCCACAGCCGCTCGGAAGCGGGAAGGGCGGCCTCTCGCCCTTGGGCAGTAGACGAGCCATTTGACTAGCGTTCGGAGGGTCAAACACTTCCATTATTGTGTCGAAAACTTGGACATCAGCATATCAGCAGGACGTCCATCCAGTTGTCGCCCAACTTCCGCTGCCAGTACAGTAGACGGTCCTCTGCTTGCCGGCCAACGACGACGGCGGCGTCCTTGCGTTCAATGGGGCGCGGAGTCTCCTGAATCGATCGTAAGTCTTTCCTACTTACGCAAGAGTGCGACGAGTCCTCTCTTAGATGTGGGCTCACCTTGTCTGGCGCGATCGTGCCTGGGCTTGGCAGCCTTGGGCGCGTGAGGTAGCACTCTCGACTGAGGTCATTGAATCCCTCGTGCTCGCTGCACCATTTGGCCGACTTGCGATGATTCGGCGCCACCTGCAGAGGGCTGCTCAGCAGAAGATGGAGCAGGGAGAATCTCATCCTGTAGAAGAGGGATTTCTTCTGCTGCTTCAGCTGCTGCTGGCAGCGCTGACTAGGCTCTTCAATGCCAGAGTGTCTGTCCGCAGCCACTTGGAAGTGGGAAGCAGGGCGTCTTGCCTTTGCGGAGTCGGCGCGCCATCTGACTCAGACTGGCGTTGGGCTGGCCGAACACTTTGACAATTGACTTTAACATTTGCTCACTGTAGCGCCTTTGGAAGGTGCAGTACCCGACGATCAGCTCGAGTATGACAACGGCGGCGGGCCACAAGTCCACCGTTGTCGAGTGATCAGAAGCGCCGAGCAGTAGTTCCGTGTACGTAGGGATGGCGCGTGGCACGCCGCACGGAAAAGTTCTCGGCCAGGCCAAAGTCGCCGATCTTGATTGCCCAGCTGTCGAGGTCGACGAAGATTTTGTCCGTCTGACGACGTCGCCGACCCTCGATTCCTGCACGTAATCCGGTATGCACAAGTTGCAGTCGACGAGGGCTCGCACCGTCTCGGTTTCACGTCACTCGGACGGCCCTTTCTTCTCGTGGTCCGCTGGGAATACGCATTTGATTGCGTAGTTCCCTTGGGCTTTCCATCTGCCACAGCCGACGTCGAACCTCGCCAATTCGGCCGACACGACGCGCCCGAAGGCTCCTCGGCCGTTTTCCACTTGTAGCGTCGGAGCCAGACGAACGCAACGAGCCGCGGCGCTGACTGGCCAATCGTCTCCAACTTGAAGCCAGTTTGAAGCAGCAGACCACTCGATCAGCCGGAATAGATAGATTCGGTGTAGATATTGTACGCCGTTTACTATGTTTTATTTGGTAAAGCAGGAATATGCCAAAGTAACCGATAAGACGATTGAACAACAGATATAGAATTAATTGGGCAGATCCATGAATGATTTCTTATGAGGGAATGTTACTACGAATGGAATACTTGGAGCGGTTTGCCGATACCGAAGAAGTTTCAAAACCCGAAGAACATAGCCACGAAAAGCGACACTTCCTAGTGTACGTACGCTCGACGATCCGATATTCAAGGAAATCGATTATATTTGTTAGTATATTGGCACATTGATATCTCTTTCCTTCGGATCGTCCCGTTTTGGGACGACGGTCACGCGAACTCGATAAAATAAAAAAGTGCTGCACTTTTTTGCGCGATTCTGCTATGCTACAACACGCGCGCGCAATTAAAACGCGAAGCGCGCGCGCAATTAAAACGTTCGCGACAGGGCAAAGCAGGGAAGGGGCCCAGCCGGCCTAAGCAGGAGGTGAATTACATGGAGGAGTGTTTATTCCACTTACAGTTTGCACTAAAACTCGGTCGACGTCGCGCCTGGCGGGTCTCAGCTGAGGCTTAGTGCGACCACCAACTTCAGGGCGCGCGCCCCGCGCCCTGAAGTCGGTCACCGGTCGCGTTAAGCCTAAGCTTCGACCCGCCAGACTGCGACGCCGACTGACTCTTGTGGACTGTGGGCGCAGGGCGAGCCTAAGCATAGCCTGAATTCAAAGGAATATGCGCTGTCAAAGGATAGCAATGTGTTCAATCAAGCAATGCGAATTTTGGACATCCAAGTTGCGTGAATGCACACAGAATGCAACGAGAAAGTCATCCATTCAGTGCGCTCGCTTATATTCCCACCGTCTGCCTTTTGGTTGACCATCGGCACGGCTCCGCAGCTTCCACGG
The DNA here is from genome assembly GCA_030248115.1 of Linhomoeus sp. GSCO2_2. NCBI lineage: Eukaryota > Metazoa > Nematoda > Chromadorea > Monhysterida > Linhomoeidae > Linhomoeus > Linhomoeus sp. GSCO2_2. The sequence continues at coordinate 67,796 of JASAMZ010001455.1, read as the reverse complement.
AATTAAAAGCGCAAGTTGCCATTTAAAAGCGCATTCTGCCATTTTAAAAGCGCTTCCGGCCAAATTAAAAGCGCGCCGCTGCGTTTCGCGGTCGCCAGAAATTAAAAGCGCAAGATGCCAATTAAAAGCTGAACCTACCATTTAAAAGCTGCAAATATTTATCCCCCTGAAATATTAGCCATTGCGTATTCGGCTGAAGTTTTAGCACATCATTTGTTAGTACTATAAACCTGGTGTTAAGCTTCAACTCGAGTGGTTGACTATTACTAACCGTAGAGTCCCCGGAGACGAACTGCCTGTCGAAACCCAAGGTTAAGTGTTGGTTGCCTGATTTCTTTCGCCTGCAGACACCAACAGAATAGGCAAACGCAATCTGTCATTGTTTGCAACGCGACCGTTGCCGAGGAGGCGGCCCTGCAATTGTGTTCAACGCAATTCGAATTTTGAATTTGGCGGAAAACTACTTGCTGCTTATGACAAGCCAAGCTGCAAGTTTGGAGCGGTTCCGTTGGGCCAATCGACGCCGAGTCTGGACCGCCCGTGGCGCTATTCAACCAATCAGCACGAGCGAACATCGCAGCGTGACGTCGGCAGAGTTTACAAGTCCAAACTGGAGAAGCTTCATTCCTCGGTTTCATTCGTTGAAATTCTAAAGATTTGAGAAAGTCGAAACTTCTGTTAGGCTAGAATAGAAGCACGTCAGCTGTGTGTCCAATGGAACTGAAGAGGGTGTCCAACAAGTAGAGCAAGCGGTTGGAAGCTGTGAGAAGCTTCAGCAGGTGAGAAATTGCAGGCCGTTTTCCGATTTCCGGCCGACCCGATTTTACCTTTCGTGTGTGAAAATTGAAGTCGTTGGTATGCGTTTGTGTGCAAAGTGCTGTAACTCTTTCCTTCGCGTGACCCCCCGCTTCGCGTGTTGTCCGCCTTCGCGCGCGAACGTTTTAATTGCGCGCGAACGAAAACGGCCGAGGAGCCTTCGGGCGCGTCGTGTCGGCCGAATTGGCGAGGTTCGACGTCGGCTGTGGCAGATGGAAAGCCCAAGGGAACTACGCAATCAAATGCGTATTCCCAGCGGACCACGAGAAGAAAGGGCCGTCCGAGTGACGTGAAACCGAGACGGTGCGAGCCCTCGTCGACTGCAACTTGTGCATACCGGATTACGTGCAGGAATCGAGGGTCGGCGACGTCGTCAGACGGACAAAATCTTCGTCGACCTCGACAGCTGGGCAATCAAGATCGGCGACTTTGGTCTGGCCGAGAACTTTTCCGTGCGGCGTGCCACGCGCCATCCCTACGTACACGGAACTACTGCTCGGCGCTTCTGATCACTCGACAACGGTGGACTTGTGGCCCGCCGCCGTTGTCATACTCGAGCTGATCGTCGGGTACTGCACCTTCCAAAGGCGCTACAGTGAGCAAATGTTAAAGTCAATTGTCAAAGTGTTCGGCCAGCCCAACGCCAGTCTGAGTCAGATGGCGCGCCGACTCCGCAAAGGCAAGACGCCCTGCTTCCCACTTCCAAGTGGCTGCGGACAGACACTCTGGCATTGAAGAGCCTAGTCAGCGCTGCCAGCAGCAGCTGAAGCAGCAGAAGAAATCCCTCTTCTACAGGATGAGATTCTCCCTGCTCCATCTTCTGCTGAGCAGCCCTCTGCAGGTGGCGCCGAATCATCGCAAGTCGGCCAAATGGTGCAGCGAGCACGAGGGATTCAATGACCTCAGTCGAGAGTGCTACCTCACGCGCCCAAGGCTGCCAAGCCCAGGCACGATCGCGCCAGACAAGGTGAGCCCACATCTAAGAGAGGACTCGTCGCACTCTTGCGCAACGTGTCCTACTACAATTCAAAACGAATTGTAGTATAGTGTAGTATAGTATAGCCCTATAGATTCTTATTGTAGTATAGTATAGTATAGTATGCCATCCTGGAAATGCATTGTAGTATAGTACTACAATTCTAATTGTAGTATAGAGGTACAAATAATTGCCAGAATAGGGGCAAGTCGTAGTAAATCTTGAACAAATATATTCGTTAGGAAATATAGTTAAGCTGCACTATCACCATTCGCGACATGGGATTAGTCGATTAGCAGCCTCTAGACATCAAATTGGCGATATATGAAACACAAAGTCTGAAATTTTTGGAGAATTTGCTGCTTTCCTCTATACTACAATTGATTGTAGTATATACTACAATTAATTGTAGTATGGGCCGTATTGTAGTATAGTATAGTATAATACTACAATTGCGAACTGAATTGTAGTACAGAGTGGTCCAGCTTCGACGCCCGCTCTTTGGACGCGAATTACTTAATGTACGGTCTACCGATTTTGCTGATTTTTAGAATGTGGATAGAAGATACTGTAACTTAAAAGCGTGTAAAATTTTGTACGGATTGGTTGAACCATACGTGAGACACCGCTGCACACGTGAATATCGCAATAAATTGCACTGAAAAGGCCACTAAATGAATTTGACAAATCCGATTGGAATGAAACCTTGCACACAGTTAGGTCCAGATGTGTACCCTATGATGTGAAAAAGTCGCTTGAGTTGGTCATGGATGTGAACAATGCTTCAGAAATAACGCCGGTCGATTCGCACAACAATGATCCAAGAGGGCCAACAATGCGGGTGTGGTTGATTCCAAACTGGTGATTGGCGCAGCTGCGTGTCGCAAACGGCTCAACCGATTCGCACAAAATCGTGCACACTTTTAAGTTACAGTATCTTCTATCCACATTCTAAAAATCAGCTAAATCGGTTGACCATACCTTAAGTAATTCCCCCGCAAAGAGCGGGTGTCGAGCGTGACCAGCAGCCAGATTTCTGCAAGAATATTGGGTTGTCGCTCCAAGACGCGCCAGTCGTGCATCTCTCCATCAAAACCAACCAAATTCCGTACACGCTTAAGTTAGACTGTTGTTTACCTACGCTGCAAAAATAAGCCAATTCGGATCAGCATAAACCGAGAAATTCGCCAACAAAGAGCGGGCGTCGAGGCTGGACCACCCTGTATAGTATAGTATGCTATACTATACTATACAATACTATTATACTACAATTCATTATAGTATAGTAGGACACGTTGCTCTTGCGTAAGTAGGAAAGACTTACGATCGATTCAGGAGACTCCGCGCCCCATTGAACGCAAGGACGCCGCCGTCGTCGTTGGCCGGCAAGCAGAGGACCGTCTACTGTACTGGCAGCGGAAGTTGGGCGACAACTGGATGGACGTCCTGCGGATATGCTGATGTCCTTGCTTACCAATCCTAATCGCTCCTTATGGTGAGTGATTGGGCGGCATTCTTCTCAGCTCACCTGTCTCTAGGGATCGCTTCGATTAGTCTCCGACCTATCATCAGTACATAGATGTGTACATAGACCCAGAAACCAGAATCAACCATAACGGGGGGGGGGGGGGATATGCACTTGTTAAAAGTGGAAGGGTCCTGCTTGTCGGAGGATCTATCGAGTACTGTACATCACATTGCCTACAGTATCTGCACCGACAAGTAGATGGCTCAAGAACGCTGCTAGGTCGAGTGGTCTACTGCTTCAGACTGCCTTCAAGTGGGAGCCGATTTGCCAGTTGGTGCTGCCAATCGATCCGTCCGTCTGGCTCTTCGAAGGCAGGTGGAGGTCGGACGAGGCGCCTTCGGACGAGTGACGTCGGCCGAAATGGCGGGATTCGACGTCGCCGGCGAAAGATGGAGAGGCCAGGGGAAGTACGCGATCAAGTGCGTATTCCCAGCAGACGGCGAGAAGGAGCCGTCCAAGTGCCACGAGATCAAGACGGTTCGAGGTCTCGTTCACTGCAACTTGTGCACCACCCAATACGTACAGGAGACAAAGGTCGGCGACGTCGTAAGGTGGCGCTTCGCCATGGAGCTCATGTCGACGTCTGTCGCGTCCATCCTCGAGGAGCGCTGGCGTCGCGGCCGAGCGGGTCTGCGGACCATTGAAGTGCGCCTTGTGACCTTCCAAATCCTCAAGGGACTACAACACCTACACGGCAACAACGTTGGACATCGCGATCTGAAGCCTGCCAACGTGTTCGTCGAAGTGAACGTGGACTCGTTCAGTAATTTGGTGTGGACTCATTCAGTACTTTGGTGTGGACTCATTCAGAACCCACCTGTGGGCAGCTGTCATACTGACTCTGGAGCTGCTCAACGGCTGCTGCCCCTTCGAGATCGAGGCGGTTCGAGGGCTCGTTCAGTGCAACTTGTGCACGCGCAGGAGACGAAGGTCGGCGACGTCGTCGGGTGGCGCTTCACCATGGAGCTCATGTCGACATCTGTTGCCGCTCTGCTCGAGGAGCGCTGGCGGCCACGCGGCTGAGCCGGTCTGCGGACCATTGAAGTGCGCCTTGTCACCTTCCAGATTCTCAAGGGACTGAGTCGCCTACACGCCAACGACGTTGGACATCGCGATTTGAAAACGGACAACCTCTTCATCGACCTGGACACATGGGTTGTGAAGATCGGCGACTTTGGCCTTTCCGAGAACTTCGCCATGCAGAGCACCAGTCGCCATCACTACGTCGTCACGCGACCGTATCGCGCGCCGGAACTGCTACTCGGCGCATCCAACCACAAGGCGGCGGTGGACTTGTCTGCAGGCGTGGTGATTCTGAAGCTGGTACCCTTTCGGCTGCTACCCTTTCCCAGGCACAGCTGGCAAGTCTTTGACACGATCGTGGAAGTCTTCGGCCCACCGAACGCCAGACAAATGGCCCGCCTGCTGCCCAAGGGCGAGAAGCCGCCCTTCCCGCTCCCGAGCGGCTGTGGCCTCCCGGTGCCGCCGAGCCGAGCCGGCCCGCCTGCAGCAGCTGAAACGTGAGAGGAAGTCCCCATTCTATATAGGATGAGGCAGACCCTACTCCACCTTCTCTTGAGGTGCCTGATACAAGTGGCGCCGCACCACAGAAAGTCGGCCAAGCACTGCTGCAACCACAAATGGTTCGACATCCTTCGTCGAGAGTGCTTCCTCACGCGCCCAAGGCTGCCGAGCGGCCATCGACTGGCTTTCAATAGACAGTACTATCGCTCCGTCGACTGAGCTCGCTGCGTTCAACTGAGTCGTCGTCTCCATCGGCGTCGCCCAAGTTGAACAAGCCCAGGCACGATCGCGCCCGACAAGGTGCGCCCACATCTAAGAGAGGACTCGTCGCACTCTTGTGTAAGTATGTAGGAGTGGCCCACACTGCTTCAAAGACTTACGATCGATTCAGGAGACTCCGCGCCCCATTGAAAGCAAGGACGCCGCCGCCGTCGTTGGCCCGCAAGCAGAGGACCGTCTACTGGCAGCGGAAGTTGGGCGACAACTGGATGGACGTCCTGCGGATATGCTGATGTCCTTGCTTACCAATCCTAATCGCTCCTTATGGTGAGTGATTGGGCGGCAGTGAAACCTGTGAAAATGACCCTCAGGCAGTCTTTAGTGCTCAGAATGTACTGCGCAGCTGATATTTTCGTGATTTTCATGGAATTTAGACATCGGCCAAAGTCCACAATAGGACGTTTTGATCCTCAGTCAATGGTGGTTCTTTTGACGTATAGATCATCGAGATCCGTCAATGCAGTCGAGAGTTATCGTGTTAACAGACAGACAGACACACAGACAGACTCTATGGCGCTTAGTATATAGGACTAGTGCCTTTAGCCCATAGGTGATACTCTATAGTCCATAAGAGACTGCTTGCTGCAGCTTATATTTCAACATGCAACCCACTGGTCAGAACATTCTCCATGGCCTACAGACACTGATCAGACATGCAGCGCTCCTTGGCCTGCAGCCACTGGTCAGAAGATCCAGTGATCATTCGTTCGCGGCTGATGACAACTGCTCATTGCTGTTGACCGCTTGCCGCAAACAGTGTCAAGCGCTTTTGATTGAGACAGACCCCTGATCATCACTGCACACAAGTCTGAAGACCATTCGATCGTTCATTTGTGGCTGATGGCAACTGTTCTGCGCGGTTGACCGTTTGCCGCTGATGTTCTCAAGCATTGCCGACTGACGGAATTGCAAAACACTGGTTTTCAAATGAAAGAAATGAAGAAAAACAGCAGCAAAACGATTGGTGAAGGATAGGGGATTGATCCAGGGACCTATAGATTCATAGCCCGACGTCTTATCCACTGCGCTATCTGTCTTTTGTAAAATGTTTCGTCTGGTCGCTGATAAGAGCGCACGTCAATTGCGCGCAGTGTTTAGCGTTATACAGACATCCACCTGACATCGTTAGCCGCTTAGTATAGAGGATACCAACAAGCTCCGGTATTAAAAAGTTGAGCTTGTATTCTGACTGACATTGCTAAGAGTTGCGTTCTTTCTGCAGAGGGTGCGAGAGCTCATCGTTTGCATTGTTCCGCTCCACGAACTCCTTCTCGGTTGACGTGAAGCGCAGCGCAATTGCACGCCGAATTCGACACAAACTCGTCTGTAAAATACGAGTGAGCAATCTGTTTTAGGTGTGCTTCGCACAGAGTCCCCTGACAAACAAGGAAGATATGGTGGGTGAATCGCCGCTAGCTATCGATGGAAAATCGAATTGAAGCATTGAACGAAGAAGACACTACCGCTAGCAGTCGAAAATGGAGTAGAACGTTTGCGGCCAATGGTTCTTCTTCTTGCATAGCAAGAATTTTGAAGCCGACGCTGCTGACTTCCAGCAAAGAGACGGAGTTCGAAATGGGTAGGAATTTGGGAATTTTCAGAATTTCTTTTGCGGTTGTCGTCATCATCGATCGCTGTCGACTGAGCATGCAGATGCTTATCGCCACCTCTCCTCCAACGTTCAAATGCGCCTTCAGAAGTGCCACAGAAGCAGTGGACCTTTCTGCCTATGACGCACCACCACTGGTCGCAAGATGCAGAGACCCACAATGCACCACCACTGATCGCAAGATGCAGAGACCCATGATGCACCACCACTGGTCACAAGGAGAGACCCATGACGCACCACCACTGGTCGCAAGATGCAGAGACCCATGACGCACCACCACTGGTCGCAAGATGCAGAGACGCATGACGCACCACCACTGGTCGCAAGATGCAGAGACCCATGACACACCACCACTGGCCGCAAGACGTCGAGACCCATGGCATGTCACCACTGGTCAAAAGACGCAAACCCACTGGTCGTAAGATGCATTGACCCATGGTGCACCAACATAGATATTTGCAATAGCCCATAGACAATTTGAGACTGTGCCCCTGCCAGTGCCTGCGTTTACTTACACTACTGATGTGCCTGTGAGTATACATCAAAGGTGTTTGAATATAGCCATAGAAGTTGGGCATTAGCCATGACGATGTTACATCGTGCCCCTGCCAGTGCCTGCAATTAGCACTGTGCTACTTCACGTGCCTGTAAATACACGTCAGGGTCTCACAGCGGCAACTCCATAGTGAATCGCAACATGCTACAACAAGCTACTACAACAAGCTCAACTTTTTAATACCGGAGCTTGTTGGTATCCTCTATACTAAGCGGCTAACGATGTCAGGTGGATGTCTGCATAACGCTAAACACTGCGCGCAATTGACGTGCGCTCTTATCAGCGACCAGACGCTGCATGTCTGATCAGTGTCTGTAGGCCATGGAGAATGTTCTGACCAGTGGGTTGCATGTTGAAATATAAGCTGCAGCAAGCAGTCTCTTATGGACTATAGAGTATCACCTATGGGCTAAAGGCACTAGTCCTATATACTAAGCGCCATAGAGTCTGTCTGTGTGTCTGTCTGTCTGTTAACACGATAACTCTCGACTGCATTGACGGATCGCGACGATCTATACGTCAAAGAACCGCCATCAAGCGAGGATCAAAACGTCCTACTGTGGACTTTGGCCGATGTCTAAATTCCATGAAAATCACGAAAAAATCAGCTGCACAGTACATTCTGAGCACTAAAGAGTGTCTGAGGGTCATTTTCACAGAACTTCTGCACTGTCATGTTGCGATTCACTATGGAGTTGCCGCTGTGAGACCCTGACGTGTATTTACAGGCACGTGAAGTAGCACAGTGCTAATTGCAGGCACTGGCAGGGGCACGATGTAACATCGTCATGGCTAATGCCCAACTTCTATGGCTATATTCAAACACATTTGATGTATAATGGCTGCCCGCAGTGTACGTAGATTGTGTACGCGCGCGGCTTTACTTCAGCGCGGGACGGCCCGCTGGTATTGTAGAGTGAAGAGCGTCGACCCTCCCCTATAGCAGCATATAATCAATAGTCTGACGTCACCGGCTTCGCGACATAGGCGGTCGCTCGTGCGACGACGCGCACTCATTGGACCGATGCGTGCTCGCGACGCACGGTGATTGGATAGACGAAATACGTCATCCGACAGGCGGCGCGGCAGCCGATCGACCGAATTTAGGCGGCGGCCAAAGACCAAACTTCCGCCAGATGGTCCCCCGTGGAAGGCGGTTCCGAAAATGTATAGATGTCCGGGTGCGTCGCCGCGGTCGAGAGATATTTTGTTCACACACAGATAAACAAACAGACAGACAGCGCGCGATTAGTAGAGAGGATTTCATGTAAAAGGCCTAAGGCAGAAAGATGAATATGTTCCAGGTGTGACACATAAAAGTAAGAGTATTAAACGATATTCCACTGGTGTAGCAAATGCGGCGCTTCGCGCCAATTTGTAAGAGAAATATTAGGTTATTTCATGTAAAAGTGCCTAAAGGCAGAAAGATGAATATGTTCCAGGTGTGAAGCATGTAAAAGTAAGAGTATTAAACGATATTCCACTGGTGTAGCAAATGCGGCGCTTCGCGCCAATTTGCAAGAGAAATATTAGCAGCCAATCAAAAGTTACAAATTTGTGGCACCTTTTTGCAAAAATAGCGCTCTTGGTACCTTTTTGCGGGTCGCGGATAGCACCAGTGCATCGACCCATGGAAATCAGCCACTGCTCACAACATGTATTGGCCTATGGTTCACAGCCAATGCTCACAACAGTCTATAGAAGATTCAGATAGGTAGATCTAAAGTCATTTGACACTGTGCCTCTGTCAGTGCCTGCTTTTAGGGTTACACCAGCTCGCATGCCTCAGAATGCACTGAACTTTGCATATAGGTGTTTGTGTTTAGCCCATAAGAGGTTTCAGATAGATCTAATGTCTTCTGACACTGTGCCCCTGCCAGTGCCTGCATTTACCATTGCGCCCACTCCCGTGCCTTTGATTACACTGAACTTTGCATATAGGTGTTTGTGTTTAGCCCATAAGAGGTTTCAGATAGATCAAAAGTCTCTTGACACTGCGCCCTTGCCAGTGCCTGCATTTACCATCAAACCGGTTCCCATGCCTCTGAATACCTGTCAGAGTCTCACAGAGACAACTTTGTAGTGAATGGTGACGCGACAGTGCAAAATTACCACGAAAATGACCAGTAGGCACTCTTTAGTGCTCAGAATCTACTGTGCAGTAGATATTTTCATGAATTTTGTGGAATTTAGTAATTTGCGAAAGTTTTAAAATAGGAGGGGACAAATCGCAGTCGACGGTGAGTCTTTTGATGTATAGATCTCCAGGATCCATCAACTGTGTCAAGAGAAAGAGGCCGGACAGACAAACAGACTCTATGCCGCTTAGTATATAGGACTAGAGCCTTTAGCCCGTAGGAGAATCTGTATGGTCAATGGTGTTGGGTTCAGCCCATAGATAGACAATTGTGTTTAGCCCGTAGGACATTTCACATAGATCTCAAGCCATTCGACCCTGCGCCCCTGCCAGTGCCAGAATTTAGGATCGCATCAGGTCCTGCACCTGCAAATACACAATAAATGCTTGGATTAAGCCTCTAGACAATTGGGTTTAGCCCATAGAACATTTCAGATAGATCTCAAGCCATTTGACACTGTGCCCATGCCAGTGCCTACGTTTAGGATTGTACCATCTCCCGTGCCTGTAAATACACAGTAGACGCTTGAGTTTAGCCCATAGACATTCGGCTTTAGCCCATAGGAGGTTTCAGATAGATCTAAAGTCATTTGACATAGATACAGAGTAGTTTGATGCTATGCCCCTGCCAGTGCCTGTGAATACACTTTGGAGTCCCACAACGACAACTCTATAGTGAATGGTGACACTGGAAAGCGCTTTTGGCGTGAAATCAAACGGCTCGCTCGTTCGTTCCCGGCTCGCCTCTGATGCTCTCAAGCGCATTGAATGAGAGAGATCGCTCACCACCACTGCGCGCAAGTGTGAAGACCACTCGATCGTTCGTTTACGGCAGTTGGCAACTGTTCTGTGCGGTTGGTCGCTTGCCGCCAGCATTCTCAAGCAAATTTGAATGAGACAGATCGCTCACAAGTCTGATGACCATTCGATCGTTCGTTCGCTGCTGATGGCAACTGTTCTGTACGGTTGACCGGTTGCCACTGACGTTGTCAAGCACATTTGAATGAGACAGATCGCTCACGACCAGTGCTAGCAAGTACCGTTCGATGGTTCGTTTGCGCGTCTGATATGGCAATTGTTTTGTGCGATTGATCGCTTGCCAATGACGTTTTCAAGCGCATTGAATGATTCTAAACCTATTTGCTTTCGTGACGACTGACGGAATTGAAAACAAAAGTTTTCAATGAAGAATAACAGCAGCAAAAGGATTCGTCCAGGATGGGGGATTGATCCTCCGACCTCCACATTCAGAGTCCAACGCCCTAACCGCTGCGCCATTGGTCTTTGGTTTTCGTTTTGCCTGGACGCTTATAAGAACGCACGTCAATTGCGCGCAGTGTTTAGTGACAACGGCGTTGGGCTACAGCACACCGAGCGTATAGCGCGCCGCTTCTACTGAACGCGTCAAGCGCGCAAAGCGGCCAGTATTTGGATAGAGCGTACGGTACCACTGAATCACTCACAAACTGACACCGTTAGCCGCTTAGTAATAAGGACTAGTGGTGTTTAGCCCGTAGGAGAATCTGCATAGTCAAAAGAGGACTGTCGTTAGGCAACCATCAATAGTTGAAACATGATGCGCCGATGGCGCACCACCATGGTCATAATGTGCTGAAACCAATGGCTCACACAGTAGATGTTTGACTTTACCCCATAGATGATTGCAGACTTCAGGTGTCTGTGCCACTGTATTTGCATTGCATTTGTAAATAAACCTCAAGGGTGTTTGAATTTAGCTCATAGTCTTTAGCCAGTAGGAGAATCTCTACAGCCCAGAGTGAACTATCGTTAGGTAAGTAACATGAAGTGTCTCATGGCGCCACACAACTGGTTCAGAACATGCAGCGAGAGCGACCCAAACATGGCACGCCACATGGGCGTTTGGCTCTTACCTTTAGCCCATGGATGATTCGAGGTGGCACTACACCTGGCTCCATGCCTGCTATTGGGTAGAGGACAGTGAAAAGGAAGCGATCCTCGGTGCAGGTACTTCTGCGCCTGTGAAAGCACATCAAAAGACATTTGAGCTTAGCTTGTAGATGCTTGCATTTGTGAAACTTCTCAAATAGAACGTGTCAGTTTAGGGTGCAATCGCGATTCGACAACTGAAGTTATGGCGTTCACGAGCCGCCAACTGCAGTGAATGGTCGACGCCAAAGTGATTCGAACGTCTTGAGTCCCGCGAGGACTGCCGGAATGGCAAAGCAAATGATTTCAAAAGTGATTCTAAGCAGCAAAAGGGTTTCGCCCAAGCGGGGATCGATCCTTCGATCCAGCGTTTATTGATCGCGAAACCAACGCTCTATCCACTGCGCCATCGTCGTTTTTGGTTTGTGAGTAAAATCGACGCTTATAAGAGCGCACGTCAACTGCGCGCAGTGTTTAGTGTTGCGCGGTCGATATTTTCGCGATTTCTGGAGATTTAGCGATCGCCCAAAGTCGAGACCTGACTGGTGAGAGGCGCCAACAAACGGCGGTCAGTTTGGTGCACAGATCGTCGCGATCCGACAACGGTAGCTAGTGAATTTGGTCGCTCGTGTCGCTCGCAAATAAAATGCAGGTTTGTCTCGCAACGAAACAGGGAGGGTGACATGACGTGTGGCAATCCGTTGCGCGTTTTAGCGCGATAGAAATTGTCAATTATCATGGAATTTAGCGAATCGCGAAAGATCAAACTTGAACGTCGGGAGTTCCAGCTCGCGGCGGTCAGATTAAGCCATAGATCGCCAGATTTCGTGGCTCGTGTCTCGAGATCCGGCGTGGACAGACAAACCTCGTTAGCCGCTTAGTATATAGGACTAGAGTCTATAGCCCGTGGATAACGCATTGCAGCTTCAGAGACCGATGTCGCGCAGCTGACGTGCTGCAGCTTGAGAGACTGATGTCGCGCAGCTGACGTGCTGCAGCTTCAGAGACCGAGGTCGCGCAGCTGACGTGCTGCAGCTTCAGAGACCGATGTTGCATTGCTGACGCGCTGCAGCTTCTGACAATGGTTCGGGATCGCTGGTCTTGGTGTCGCTTTGCGCCGACTGCTTGCCCGTTGTTGCGCAACTCACGTGTTCGAGCGGATACTCAGAGACCGTTGTCGCGGAACTCACGCTTTTGATCGGATACTCGCAGCCCGTTGTCGCGCAACTCACGCACTGGAGAACATGGCCCTACTGTCATTGCGCATCCAAGTGTTGTCAAAATGTTGTCTCACTTGGTGCTGAACCTCTGCCTCAAAAGTTCTGGGATTCAGCACTATACGCAGGCAACACTGGCCGTCACCGCGGACTGTGTATGGCGGTTCTGAATTAATGTAGACTGTGCACTGTACGCAGGCTGGACTGGTCGCGGACTATCTATGGCTGCTCGCAGTGTACGTAGATTGCGTACGCGCGCGGCTTTGCTTCAGCGCGGGACGGCCCGCTGGTATTGTAGAGTGAAGAGCGTCGACCCCTATAGCAGCATATAATCAATAGTCTGACGTCACCGGCTTCGCGACATAGGCGGTCGCTCGTGCGACGCGCACTCATTGGACCGATGCGTGCTCGCGACGCACGGTGATTGGATAGACGAAATACGTCATCCGACAGGCGGCGCGGCAGTCGATCGACCGAATTCAGGCGGCCACAGACCAAACTTCGGCCAGATGGTGCCCGGCGGAAGGCGGTTCCGAAAATGTATAGATGTCCGGGTGCGTCGCCGCTGTCGAGAGATATTTTGTTCACACACAGACAAACAAACAGACAGACAGCGCGCGATTAGTAGAGAGGATTTCATGTAAAAGTGCCTAAAGGCAGAAAGATGAATATGTTCCAGGTGTGAAGCATGTAAAAGTAAGAGTATTAAACGATATTCCACTGGTGTAGCAAATGCGGCGCTTCGCGCCAATTTGTAAGAGAAATATTAGGTTATTTCATGTAAAAGTGCCTAAAGGCAGAAAGATGAATATGTTCCAGGTGTGAAGCATGTAAAAGTAAGAGTATTAAACGATATTCCACTGGTGTAGCAAATGCGGCGCTTCGCGCCAATTTGCAAGAGAAATATTAGCAGCCAATCAAAAGTTACAAATTTGTGGCACCTTTTTGCAAAAATAGCGCTCTTGGTACCTTTTTGCGGGTCGCGGATAGCACCAGTGTAATTTTCTCGGTGAGACGGTTCAAACGAACCCCTACAACGCTATGTTTGGATAAGCCAATAAAAAGTTGATTTTTAAGGCACCTTTTGCAAAAATAGCGCTCATGGTAAATTTGGGGGCGACGGCATTGGTGCCATTGAAATTTTCTCGTCGAGACGCTTCAAACGAACCCCTATTTGATATGGTTCTGATGTGTTTTGAATTTGTTAACAATTTGTCAGTATACTGAAACTCCCCTTCAAAGACGACATTTTTGCCCCAGGGCATGCGTGGTAGGTCGGAGGGGGTCGGCGTGGTCACCGTTGGATTCTACGCGTCAAGGCGGTTTTGCAAATGCCAAATTTAATTAAGTTTAGTGTAGAGTAGCAGTTTTAATCAAATCGCCTGTGTATCTAAGTTCCGCCTACCGTACCCCTCGCTCGTATTATCTCCCTCACTCGATTGACTTCCGCATCTCATTGACCCGTCTCGCGTCTTCCGCCTCCCTCGCTTGCCTCTTTGTTTGCCTAATCAACCCAATCGACTCCGCAACTCTCACGGCCATCCGTCAAGAAGTGTCACCTTCTCGCTTTCACTCGCGCTCCGCATTGTTCTTTCGCGTCGCGTTCTTCTCGTCGCCCAAGTTCGCGCTAACTCGCTGATTGGCCGAGCTCGCCCAAGGCCACGCCTACTCTAACTCGCCGAGTCGTTCCGTCGCGTATTTCCGTCGTCTTTTGGTCTCGCTGGAATCTAGCACCGGAAAAGGAAGCCGAACGCACCTCACCACATCTGGAGCCGTTAAGGGGGCTCGAGTAAAGCCCTTGAGAAAACTTCTACGCGTCAGTGCATCTGTCACGACGCCAGTCCTACCTCTACGCGTCAGTGCATCTGTCACGACGCCAGTCCTACCTCTACGCGTCAGTGCATCTGTCACGACGCCGGTCACTTCACTTGGGTTCTACGCGTCCGAGTTCCATTGACGCCATTTCTTCGTGCGGCCGTTGTTGCACTGAATGAGCGCGACCGACTTGGACGGTTACGACAGCGGAGACGACCGGTCGAGGAGACGCCAAGCCTTCAACCGGCAACGAGATCAGGTGATTGAAGCTCAATTGAGCACAATTCGTAGTCGAACAATGGCAACCGAAGGAGAGGCCACAGATAGGCAGTTGGACCTAAACGGTCAGCAAAACGGCGACCAGCTCGGCGCTGGAAGTCAGGAAGTTCGACTTGACCGTGAGACATTCGACCGACTGATGGGCCTGTTGCAAAACCATGAGCAGCAGCGAGCCAATCCTGCGGCGCCAGCCGCCGCCCAGCCCATTGCCGCCGGCCAGACGAACTTTGCGCGCGCTATAGACAGTTTAACCGCCACCAATTCTAGCCGCACCGCTTACAAGGAAATCGTCAGTGCGCCTTTATTCAGTGGTGACAGAGAGTTGAGAGTCGATAAGTTTTTGTATACTGTCGACAGCATTCTGCAGCGCACGGGCGCCGCCCCCGCTGCGAAGGCGAACCTGTTGCTCACTCGCCTGGCTCATGACGCCGCCCTTTTCGCGGCACAGCTACCGGAGCAGACTAGGCGGGACTACGAGGCTCTGCGAGCATCCCTGTGAACCCAATTTCGCCGCAATGACAACACAGACGTCGCGAATGACGAGTTGCAGTCCAGGAGGCAACAAGCTGGAGAGAGCATCGAAGCTTTCGCGCGCGCACTCAAGGAACTCGCCATGATCTCCTTGGGCGACGGCGTGTTGAGTCCCACCAATGACGTCACTCCCAATCATGCGCGCAGTTTGAAGCGATTGTTCCTAAACGGACTCAAGCCCGAGTTGCACCAGACAGCACGTGTGTTTAGTTCCTCGCGCCCTGAAACAGTGAACATGACGTTCAACCAGTATGTCGAGTGGGCGGCCAGTTTGGAGACCAGTATTTTGGCAGATGGTCGCAGTCAGGCGACGGGAATGGGGGCTAGCCAAGCCAGCGAGTTGTTGGGCAGTCTCGTCAGCCCTCCGGCCCATTTCCGCGCCAACTCTCTGGCCCAGTTGAATTCGGCGGAGAGTCAGTGGGGCGCCCGAGCGGCGAGCGCCTGCGCCAATGACGAGGGAGGACCCCCATTGTCTGGAGGGGAGAGCACGGGCAGGGGTGGGAGCGCCCCCCGTGGAATGCACAGAGGCAACGGGCGCAACTTTGGCTTTTATCGTGGTAACAACCACTTCCGAGGAGACGGACGCAATGGCGGACAGGGGATTAGGAACCCCCGCCCAGATCCAAACAACACTTGCTTTGAGTGCGGCGCATTCAACCACTTCGCCGCGCGCTGTCCTTTCCGCGAGCAGAACCAGCGAGGCCGAGGCCGCGGCGGGCAGTATCGAGGCGCGCAGCGCCAGTTTGAGCAGAGAGGACGGGGAGGCGGACAGCAGAATTACAACAGTTCGCGACACAAACCGCCGGGAGGTTACCGTAATCCGCAGGTCAACGCGGTCAATTTTGAGTTAGGAGGGGAAGAGTCGGTTGGAACGACCTCTAGCGTTCCGTCTGAGCACCCAGCGCTGATCCTAAACAATCTGACGGCGATAAACGAGCGACTGGCGCGCCTGGAGTTGCATGCTTCCTCCGAACTGAGTAACATCGGCTGCTGTCTTTCAGACTACCGGGATTTAGACGTCGACGACAGTGGCAACATGGAGGTCAACAATTCCCCTCCGCAAGTGGCCGCCACCGCCCAAGCCTTGCAGCGCTGCGCCATAGCTCCCCAGGGCGACGTAGAGTTGGTCAACCACCGCCCCTATCTGCTTCCCAAGGGGGAGAAGGCCGACGAAGGAGCCGCCCTCTCTAGCATCCCCCGAGACGACCGCAGCAACAACAACAGCACTGCCGCCGCTGACACCGGCCGAGACAGCTCCGACACCGGCAGGAGCGAGGAGAGCGACAGCTCCGACGGGGAGTACGACGACGCGGAGGGAGAGAGTCAACCCGACGAGAACGGCGGAAGGCCCGCCGACCCCTCCGGCCATCGGCGCATCAGCCCCCCGCGACAGTACCGAGTCCTCAACGACGAGAATGGGCGAAGAGACGCCGCCGGTCGAGAGCGACGTCAAGGAGAGGGAGGGAGACACGGTCGTTGGTACCAGGAGGTGGGTGCCTGTTGGTTACGGGCCCTAGTTGGTTTTGCCGCCCTGTTGTGTCTCCCGGGGACCGCCGCAGCCGCACCCTTCCAGTCTTGTGGCCATAGGTTGCTCTGTCTACAAGCGCCTAATAATAATTGGCTAGCCCCGCAAGCTGAAGTAGTGACGGCCCCATTGGTGAACGTCAGTCACACTGTCCCCAAGGTTTCTCCCTGTAGTGATCAGTGCAACGTCCCGCGTCTCAAGTGGCTAGGAAGCCGCAAGCGTTTGTCTGCTGACTCCTCCGAGCACCACGAGGGCGTGAGTTGGCTCATTAGTGGACGTGAGAACGTTGCTGCCCATGCGTTGTCGCACGCGCTCGTCCATCCTACTATTGTGTTGTCGCACACACTTAGCGATTCATTGGGGCTAGAGGACGGACCCCCTCTCGTGAGCGAAACAGCCATTCTAGAAGGCGCAACGCCGCCTAGTGCTACCGCAATAATTGTTTCGTCCCCACTGTCAGACTACTTGCCTAAGCGTTTTCCCCCTGTTCTGGAGGGTTTGTGTACGGCCGTAGCTGCGCTTAGCCTACTGATGACGGCACAGTCCAGTTTGTGCATTTGGCTTCGTTTCCTACTCAGTGTGGCACTGCCTACTTCACCTGTCTTAGCGCCATCTGTGGTATGCAACCTGCAGGCCACCGGGAAGGCCATGATCCTCTCTGGTCGAATTCGGAACAGAGAAGGGCAAACCAGGGTCGTTCAGACTCTGTTTGATACTGGGTGCACTGATACGATGATCAGTGAGCGCCTTGTTGCCGCATTAATAAACTTGCCATTTGTCTCGTTGGGTAGATCCCACTCAGCTGTGTTAGCAGACGGCGCCCCTCTGTCAATTAGCGGCCTGACCACCTTCGATTTGACAATCAATGGACATATCTTTAGAGGCGTTCAAGCTTCCGTGTCTAAACTGTCATCACACGATATTTTTCTTGGGTTGGATTTTGCCCGCAAGATAGGGCCCTTTTCGGTGCATTTTGACGCAGGGTTTTGCGGTACAATTGTTACTTCAAGAGGGCAGAGATTGCCTTTTGGTGCGCCGCCCAAGCTGTCGTCGACAGCCGTAATCCCCGATACCACCGTCGTCCCACCGAGAACGCCTGTCATTGTGAAGCTTCAGCTGCAGGACGAAATGGCAGATGTGGAAACCGTGATGATTGAGCCTAATCTGAAGAACCTTGCTCGGACGAGGCTTGGTTTCACTCCTGGCCTAGGCACCGTGCGTTACGACAGCACTGGCCGGTACTACTACACGTGCGTGCGTGTCATCAACTTCTTGAATCAGCCGTGCCGCCTCTTCCGAAATCAGCGAATCGCCATTGCTAGTCAACCACCCCTGACACCTATTGTTCACACGCAGGTGAACCAGATAACTTGCGGCGAACTCGATCCTGCCTTAGCAGTTGATAAGTGGAACACTGTTGAGAGTAAAATCGATTTGTCTACTAGTGACACCTCTGAAGTGCAGAGGAGCGCTCTGCGCCAATTGTTGCGTAACAATGTTGATCTCTTCTCCACTTCTATGCGAGATATCGGGCGCACGAACGTTCTAACCATGGGTATCAACACTGGCAACAATCCCCCTGTCTCCAGCCGCCCTTATCGAGTTCCCCACCAGTTGCGCTCGGTGATGGATCACAAGATCAAGGAGCTGATGGATGCGAGGCTCATCAAGCGCAGCACGTCGCCCTACGCGACCCCCTGTATGCTAGTGCCTAAGGGGCCACCCCCACACGATCCGAGCAACCCTAAACAGTGGCGTTGTGTGCAAGACTACCGTATGCTTAACCGGAATACAATAGTTCCACAGGCAGTGATCCCCATCATCTCCACCTTGCTCGATCGGCTTGGGAATGCTCGAGTGTTCTCTACAATTGACCTCTCTGGCGCGTTCTACCAGGTCGAGTTGAGTTGCGACGCCAAGGAGAAGACCGCTTTCATCACCGACTCTGGTTTGTATCAATTTGAGGTGATGCCGTTCGGCCTAGCAGGCGCCCCTAGCTGTTTCTCTCGGCTAATGAATCACGTCTTAGCCGACCTCGACTGCGCGCAGGCCTTCTTTGATGATGTGCTCGTCTGGTCCCCTGATGCCGACACACACCTGAAGCACCTCCAACTCGTGTTCGACCGACTGCGTGAGGCAGGGCTGACAATGGGCGCCGATAAGTGCCATTTCATGCGGAAGGAAGTACCGTACCTGGGCCACATTGTCTCGCGCGAAGGTGTCAAGCCGTGCCCAAATAAGATCAAGGCTGTCAATGACTGGCCTGTCCCAGAGAACGTCACTCAGCTGATGTCATTCCTGGGCCTGAGCAATTACTATAGGAGCTTCTTAAAAGGGTTCAGCAAAATTGCTCGGCCACTTCACCTGCTGACGCACAAAGACACCCCATTCAATTGGACGAGCGCTTGTCAGCAAGCGTTTGATGAGTTGAAACGCTGCCTCACAAACGCACCCGTATTAGCCTATCCTGACTTTGGGCTTCCCATGATTGTTGCTAGCGACGCCAGTGATTATGCCATCGGCGCTGTACTGTCCCAGGAAGTCGAAGGAAAAGAGAGGCCCATTGCCTATGCCAGCCGTGTCCTCACTAAGGCTGAGAGAAATTATCCCGCCGTTCACCGAGAGGCGCTGGCTGCAGTCTTCGCGTTGCAACAGTTCAGACAATATACATACGGAGCCAAAATCAAACTTGTGACAGACCACGCCCCACTTGTGTGGTTGTTGCGAGGCAAGCATAAGGACGGCCGCCTCGCCCGTTGGGCTTGTGTGTTGCAGGGACAGGATATCGAAATCACCCACAAGTCTGGCAAGCGACACACCAACGCTGATGGGCTATCTCGTGTGCAGTTGCCTAGTTCGGAACCGTCTGAAACCCTGGACCCAGCCGACCTTATACACTGCTTTGCTGCAGTCACGCTCGGCTCTGAGCCGCCCAATGATGGCGACGCGTCCGCTGACGATAATATTGTCGACTTTGACAATAGAACAAATTTTTCGGATTTCGCCCAGCTGCAGAGGCAAGAGATGTACTCTCGCAAAATGATAGAGTTCTTGAACAGCGGACAACTCCCAGACAATGACACTGAGGCGCGGCGCGTTCTCTTAGAATACCCGCGCTACCAAATCCTTCCACCGCCGGACGGCCCCTTGTACCGGTTAGATTCGGTTGGCCGCCCGTGTCAAAGAGCTTGGAGACTAGTTGTGCTGCCGCCTGCACGGCGCGCCTTACTCGCCGCTCACCACGAGAGTCCATTGGGTGGACACGCGGGCATGAGCGCTATGTACTCGAGGCTGTCGAATAGGTACTTCTGGCCGGGTATGTTTCGCGACGTCTCCAATTACGTCCACTCCTGCGCAGTCTGCAAGCGCATGAAGTCACTACCGCGCCCGCCGAAGGCGCCGCTCATGTCACTTCCGCCCTGTGATGCGCCTTTTGATCGAGTGCATGTCGACTGCATCGGTCCATTACCGCGCACGGCGCGCGACAAGCTACACATAATTCTGTTTGTGGATAGCTTCTCCAAGTGGGTAGAAGCTAGAGCAGTCTCTCAGATCACTAGTGAAGCCACTGCCGACGCCCTGTTTGACCTGGTGGTCACGCGACATGGCAGTCCTCGACTGCTGGTCTCCGACAATGCCACTAACTTCACGAGCAAGATGCTCGCCGACGTCTGTTCCATCCTCCAGATCAACCAGCGGCACATCACTCCCTACAACGCCCAGGCCAATGGGCAAGCTGAGATTTTCGTGAGAACCGTGAAGCAGGTCCTTCGTTGCTTCGTCAACGAGAAACAGACCGACTGGGACAAGTACTTGCCAGCCGTCCTTTTCCACCTGCGATCAGCGCGCAGTAGCGTAACTGGTTTTGCTCCCTTCGAGCTGCTGTATGGCCGTGGTGAGATGCGCCTTCCCTGCGACGCAGCTTTAGACTTCCGCCCGTCCCCTTCGGAGGTTGTCAGCCCTGACTACGTCACCCGACTGAAACGACACCTGTCCTCTGCGTGGCACTCGGCCTCCGCCAATATTGGGCAGGCGCAGCTCACACAGCAGCGTGATTATAATCGGCGCGCTCAACCAGTTCAGTTGAAAATCGGCGACAAGGTTTTCGTGCAGCCTGCCAAGAGCGCCACTGAATTAGGGCAGAAACTGCGCCCCTTGCGCTTTGGCCCATTCATTGTTCACGCGCTGCGGGGCAAAAACGCTCTGGTGCAAGACCCCACCACTGGAGACATCAGCGCCCCACTACACATTGACAAGTTATTACCTGCCTTCCGTGGTTCAGGACCGGCAGAGGGAGCCGAATCGCCAGCCGCCCCCACGGCCCAGTTGGAGCCGCCGACGCCAGCCCCTGTCGCCACAGGGCCGTCGCCCCCATTCGAACGGCTGGCGCCCTCGACCGCCTCCCCGGAACAACCGTCAGCCCGGCCGCCCGCCTTTTGCACCCGCTCCCGTACAACAGCGCCCCCAGTCTACGGCCAGCCAGCTCCTGCGCCAAAACCTGGCGTTCCTCGGTTCGCTCCAGCCCCTGATTCAAGCGGCCGCCGCCGAGGCCCAGGCCAGCGTGCCCGGCCCGACCAGACGCCAGTTCCAGCGCACCCGTCCCGGCCGTGGTAGCTCCAGCCGCCGCCAGCTCAAGCGACTCCAGAATCCCCAGCTCCCCTTCGGACCGCGTCGCCCCTATTAGCTGGTTGTACCCCCTGTCGTTCTCATTCCCCCAGTAGAATTTCACACCCCTCCCACGCACTCTTCGCGAGTCCTGTTAGTTAGTTAGCCTGTTGAGTGCTCGAGTGCTTCTATCGCGCGTTGTTTTGCAAGTTGTGTTCATCGCATCTTATTGTTTGAGCTCACTCGTCGCGAATTCTGGTAATCATGGGTTATGACTCTGGATTCTCCTACGGCTAACCACAGTTCTGTAGTACGACGCTTTTATTGCCTTCGCCTACATTCTCACTGAGTCCGCGTGGTCGCGTCCGTTCTTTCGGGGGAGTGGTGTAGAGTAGCAGTTTTAATCAAATCGCCTGTGTATCTAAGTTCCGCCTACCGTACCCCTCGCTCGTATTATCTCCCTCGCTCGATTGACTTCCGCATCTCATTGACCCGTCTCGCGTCTTCCGCCTCCCTCGCTTGCCTCTTTTGTTTGCCTAATCAACCCAATCGACTCCGCAACTCTCACGGCCATCCGTCAAGAAGTGTCACCTTCTCGCTTTCACTCGCGCTCCGCATTGTTCTTTCGCGTCGCGTTCTTCTCGTCGCCCAAGTTCGCGCTAACTCGCTGATTGGCCGAGCTCGCCCAAGGCCACGCCTACTCTAACTCGCCGAGTCGTTCCGTCGCGTATTTCCGTCGTCTTTTGGTCTCGCTGGAATCTAGCACCGGAAAAGGAAGCCGAACGCACCTCACCACATCGGTTGTCGCTGCCCTCCGGGCCGTTGTGGGGGGGGGGGGGGTGGGGGTGTGGGGGGGGGGGCGCGCCGCGTTGTTTCTTGTGTTTGTGGTTGTCGGTGTGTGGTGGGGGGGGGGGTTATGGGTCGGGGCGTGGTGTCGGGGGGGGGGGGGGGAGGGGGGGGGCGGGCGTGCCGGGGGGGAGGGGGGCGCCCGCGGGGGGGGGGCGGCGGCGTGGGGTGTTGGGTGAGAGGGAGTAGAGGAGGAGGAGAAGTGGGGCGCCGTGGGTGGGTGTGGGGGGGGGGGAGGGAGGGGGGGGGCGCCGGGCGGGTGGGGTGTGTGTGGGGGGGGGGGGGGAGAGAGAGGGGGGGGAGGAAGGGGGAGGGGTGGGGGGGGGGTGGGGGGGTGGGGGGGGCCGGCGGCTATTTTGTGGGTGGCGGGGGGGGGGCGGGGGGGGGGGGGGCGGCGGGGGAAATTGGGTTGAAGGGGAAAAAGATTTGGTTTGCGGGCGGGGGGGGGGGGGGGGGCCGAAAGGGAGAGAGTTGGAGGGGGGAAGCCCGGAAGGGAGGGGGGGGGGGGGGTCTGCCGCGCCCCATTCCCCCCCCGGGGGGCCCCTTGTCGGTTAGATTGGGTGGGCGCCCGTGTGAGGAGGTGGGGGGTGTTGTGCTGCCGCCTGCACGGCGCGCCTTACTCGCCGCTCACCACGAGAGTCCATTGGGTGGACACGCGGGCATGAGCGCTATGTACTCGAGGCTGTCGAATAGGTACTTCTGGCCGGGTATGTTTCGCGACGTCTCCAATTACGTCCACTCCTGCGCAGTCTGCAAGCGCATGAAGTCACTACCGCGCCCGCCGAAGGCGCCGCTCATGTCACTTCCGCCCTGTGATGCGCCTTTTGATCGAGTGCATGTCGACTGCATCGGTCCATTACCGAAATTCAGCAGATTTTTATAAAGTTTTAGCCGAATTCTTCTACATATGGAGACGTTTGGCACATCGACACCTGTCCTCTGCGTGGCACTCGGCCTCCGCCAATATTGGGCAGGCGCAGCTCACACAGCAGCGTGATTATAATCGGCGCGCTCAACCAGTTCAGTTGAAAATCGGCGACAAGGTTTTCGTGCAGCCTGCCAAGAGCGCCACTGAATTAGGGCAGAAACTGCGCCCCTTGCGCTTTGGCCCATTCATTGTTCACGCGCTGCGGGGCAAAAACACTCTGGTGCAAGACCCCACCACTGGAGACATCAGCGCCCCACTACACATTGACAAGTTATTACCTGCCTTCCGTGGTTCAGGACCGGCAGAGGGAGCCGAATCGCCAGCCGCCCCCACAGCCCAGTTGGAGCCGCCGACGCCAGCCCCTGTCGCCACAGGGCCGTCGCCCCCATTCAAACGGCTGGCGCCCTCGACCGCCTCCCCGGAACAACCGTCAGCCCGGCCGCCCGCCTTTTGCACCCGCTCCCGTACAACAGCGCCCCCAGTCTACGGCCAGCCAGCTCCTGCGCCAAAACCTGGCGTTCCTCGGTTCGCTCCAGCCCCTGATTCAAGCGGCCGCCGCCGAGGCCCAGGCCAGCGTGCCCGGCCCGACCAGACGCCAGTTCCAGCGCACCCGTCCCGGCCGTGGTAGCTCCAGCCGCCGCCAGCTCAAGCGACTCCAGAATCCCCAGCTCCCCTTCGGACCGCGTCGCCCCTATTAGCTGGTTGTACCCCCTGTCGTTCTCATTCCCCCAGTAGAATTTCACACCCCTCCCACGCACTCTTCGCGAGTCCTGTTAGTTAGTTAGCCTGTTGAGTGCTCGAGTGCTTCTATCGCGCGTTGTTTTGCAAGTTGTGTTCATCGCATCTTATCCGGCAAAGTAACTCCTTGACCATATACGCCACCTCCCAACTCCCCCCGGAGTTGAGCGGAGTTGAGGGCCCAAAACCGGTTCAAATTTTTTTTGGCAGAAAAACCAGTCCAGTTACTTAAGTAGCCTAGTCTTATTCAGCGACTGTTTATTCTTACCAATCTACACTGTGCTGTGTGTTTGCATTTACTGTCCACGTATTGCTATTTATTGCTGTTTCCGCTGCTGGTGGTGATATGTGGATTAGTCCACGAAATATATGCTGCCCGGGCCATTTGATCCAAAACGATTATGTGGACACACGGTAACAAACCAACAATGACCGTGCATGGCCAGTCACTCCTAACACTGAACCCTGTTTGACAACTATAGTGCAATCACAAAACTAGTCCACTTATTACAAGAGGTATGTCGATCGATTGTGTATGACACGGCCACCCTGCAAGTCGGGGTCATCGTACAAGAAGTGCCGTTCCTCGTGAAAGCGTTCAAAGCAGCCCTTCTTCACACACAGAAAGACTCCGCAGACACAGCAGTACATGTCCGTTTTGCACCACTGCTTGTGGGCCTTGCACAGGCGTCGCTTGTGGAACTGTCTCGGATAGTGACCAGCGGCCCTGTCCAATCTCAGAGCCGCCACTTGCTCGTCGGTCATCTCTGGAGGGTCCGCATAAATATTGGGGGCAGTGGAGTGGTCCACCGGACCAACTTCCTTGGGAACGCCTCGGAGACTCCGGGAGAAGGCTTTCAAGCTGTCCGCCAGGTGGCGCTTTACGGCACTGTTTGGAATGGTCCGCCTATCAGCGGTGAATTTGGACCAGGCAATCCGAGCGTTGGCTGCACACAAATCCATGGTGTGTATGAACACCCCGGAGACGAACCATTTCTGGGATCGGTGGTGCTGCTTCCGGGAAAGAAGCAGACGGTCTCTGAATGGCAACTGCATTGATGGAACAGTCCACTAAATGGAACAATGAATCTCTAAGAGTGATTCACATTTTATCTACACCCCTGTATCTCTTGTTGTAATCTTCACCAACAGCAGGTTGAGACAGGTAGATTTGGTAGAATACACCATTTGCTGTTTTTCCTCTTCGACAGCAAACGGCCAGGTCTTCCGCGCCATGTCGATTGTCCTGAGAAGTCAGAAAGGTGACTTCCTTGTTGTCTTTCCACGTCAGCGCAGTTGTATCACCTGTAAGTGGAGCATTATGTTATGGTATTGATGACATTGGTTCAGTCCACATACCATACTTACCGTAGTTGGAGTGGAGAACTAGAAACTGTCCTCGTTCCAGTCCCTTGACCCTGGCAGGTGTGGGTTTCTTCTTCGTCCCCTTCATGATGGCTTCAGGGAGGTGAGTGTGTTGTTGTCGGCGCAAAGTGCCAGCAAAATAGGTGTTTCTCCAGAACATGGAGTAGTTCAGCTGAGGGCTCGTATAGTACCGGTCCGTATAGAACTGCAAATCACAATGAATGTACATTTAGAGTTTACTGGATCAGTCCAAAGCAGATGCTCACATAAAAGCCCTGATCCAGATAGGAGGCCAAGCCCTCCTGTTTGTTGCCCGCAGTGAGCTTGTAGCAAGTAGCTACGATCCGTCCCCACACATCTTCGAAGCGGAGCTTGGTGTGGGAGTGGAGCATAATCGCATATACATAGCCAGATTCTGCGTCACAGACAGCGTAGTATTTGAGTCCATGCCCGTGCGGCTTGCTTGGAATTGTTTGCACCAGGGGGGTTCTGCTCCACAGAGTGGCCATCTGCTCGTCGAGACTGAGATAGCGAGACAGGCAATGCTGTACCGTCTGGAACCCTTTCTGGGCCAGGTTGAGGAACTTCTCGACTTTGTAGATCTTGTTTTGGCTCTTTTCTTTCTCAGAGTAGGCTGCAGGGTCGTACAGGCGGATGCAGGAATACCACTGGAGAAATGTGTGCAAGGGCAAGTCCAGACCGTCCAGGAAGGGGTCGCGGTCCATCCACTTCCAATGAGAGCGCATGTCCTCGCGTGGCCTGTCGTCGAAGTGGAACAGTGCCGCAATAAATTTCATGATGTTGGCATGATTCAGAGTGGTCCAACTCAATGGGAACTTCTCTCTGCCGGCTTCGTTGGTGCACTGCATCATGTGCTCCAAACAACCCTGTGACATTTCTAGAAAGAGTTGAGTGAGACTCTTTCCAGTGTTGTCTGGCTGAGTTTCTGGGGCCACTTCTTGGACTGGCGTCCACGGCGGGTTGATGGCTTGTGGCAAGGGGGCTCTAACCCACTCGTAGTCATCGGGGAATGGTCTCAGGTGAGTCGCAGCCTCTTCCTGTTCCTCCAGGGCAGCTTTGGATTTGCCGACCTTTCTTTTCCTACTGGTTGATGGCTGGTCGTCCCTCTCCTGGACTGGCTTCTTAGTTTGTTGGACTGGTCTTTTTGTTGTGGCCCTTTTGGCTTTGTTTGGCTCGGCTTTCTTCCTCTTTGATGGTGGTTGCTGAATTGGGGAGAATGGTTTTTACGCTATCTAAAGTACATAAGGATTAGTCCACATACATAGGTTTCATCTGACGACTCATCAGATGAGTCAGATTCACTACAACTGGAGTTGGCAGAGTAGTCCGAATCGCTTGGTATGGCCTCTTCTTCCACGACTTCCATGCATTGCTCATCATCTGACTCGTCGGAAGAGTCCATTGCCACCTGGGACCAGTCCACACTGACCAGCTGAGTCTTGTCCGGTCCAGTTATATGTATATATGTATTGGACAGTGAGGCTACCACATGGACAGTATCTCATGGCACAGGCCAGACAAGTTTGTGGGTGTAAGCCGACCGGTCCACACAACACCATTTACTCAAGCACGCACCAGAGAACACTGAGAAAAACAAGATGACAAACGAAATGAGAACCGAGCTTCCTATTCACTATCTTCCTCCTCCTCTTTCTCTTTCTGCTTCTTGGATTCTAGCAGTCTCCGGATCTTCTCACTAGAGGTCTCAACGGGCCTTGGCATCCGGGCCCGGCCCGGCCCGATGGAAACCCAGGCCCGCCCAAGCCCGGCCCGAAAAATTTTCGCAAGGCCCGGCCCGGCCCGGCCCGTTGGGGCCGTTGACCAGGCCCGCCCGAGAGCAGTTTAGGCCCGCCCGAAAAAGCCCGAAAATTTTTGCGATGACTTAGATCAAAGCTCTGTAACTTTCGCGTTCCTCAACATTTTTAGAAGCGGCTAACGGCGTTTGAAAGAGGATTGAACGCTCTATTAGGTGTCAAAAGAAATTTTTCAGTAGCTTCAGCAACGCGAGATATACAGGTCACCAAAGTCGACTGCGAGATGGACTGTGGTTGACACTTTGACCGTCAACTTCAAATCTCTAGAGCTCGTGAGTTACAGATGTTACAGGAGGCGGTCCACTACCGTCGAATAGAGCGTTTTGTTCTCTTTTGAATGCAATTTACCGCTTTTCGAAATGTTCACAGGTGAAAAAGGTATGTAGAGTTGAAGTTGAATGCTCACTGTCACTGTACGCAGTATACATGTACATACGTGCCTTGTCATGTTGTACATATGCAGCATGATTATTAGTACATTTTATTTTATGACAAAACTTTATTTTGATATTTTGATATAGGTATTTTGATTCCAATCACTTAAATTGGCAGCACAGCACATTAAAATTCCCTCCAAAAGCCTGCCTTAACAAAAGTTTTGTCAGCATCCTGCTGGAACAAGGCCCGATGTCGGGCCTGGAGAATATTGGGCCCGCCCAGGCCCGGCCCGACATTTTTTTGGTTGGCCCGGGCCCGGCCCGGCCCAACGGGAACTTGCCCAGGCCCGCCCAAGCCCGGCCCGCGGGCCGGGCCGGGCCGGGCCGGGCCTCGGGCTCGGGGGCCCGTTGAGACCTCTACTTCTCACGTCTCTCATCTTCTTTGGCCCTCTCATCCGATGAAGACAACTCCTGTGACCCACATTTGTGAATTCAGACTGGTCCATTAACAATGGAACCTTGACACCTACCCCATCACTGACGTCGTTTTCGTCGTCTCCTCCTTCTTCATCTTCGGTCGACGACGGCTCCTTCGTCTTGCGCGCCTTTCGTTTCGTCTTTGCCTTTGGCTCGCCCTTGGCCTTGGCTCCCTTCATCGCAGAGGCCTTTCTCACCCTCTTGCGCTTGACGGGGCCACGGGAGCCAAAGATAGGGGGCTCGACCGTGTGGTCCCCCACGAGCGGTGGCAGCAGAGCTAGAATAGAGCCAGCTGAAAGCTAGCCGGAGGGCAACTGCACCAGTCCGCTTACTAACATGACACTCTGTTTTCGATCTGCTTACGCAGTTTGTTGTTCTCGTCATTCTTCTTGGCGAACTCTTCATCGAACCAGTCACTGGGAATTTCGAACTTCCGGTCCAGCTGCTTGGCCCTTTTGGCCGTCTTGCCGGCCTCTTCTGGGTCCTTCAGGGTCCGGAATGACAGCTTGCGGTGGTAGCACTTGATGGATGCGACCACATCTCTCAGCAGCTGTTTCGTAGCAGTCTCCTGTGTGCGTGGACTACAGTTTTGACAGATAGTGGTCAGCTTAGTGATTAGTACTAAGCAGACTACTCCACATACATCAGCAGTGTCGATGCCAAACTCCTCCAAGCCCTTGCGGAGCAGCTGTGCAGCAAGAGGAGGCTGTTCATCGATGAACTGTTGAACAGACAGCTCGCTCGTGTCCCACTTCTTTGGCACGTGGACTCTCCGCCCTGCCATAGGGCAACGGGGTATGATTAAGCGGACCATTCCGCCTAACAGTCTAACTACACCCAACAAACCATTGTTCCAGACAGGCCCCTGCATATCGAGCCACATGGAGAAGAGAGGCCCCCCCACGAAGTACTTGAGCAGTAGGGTGGTTTCTGTCGCAGTGGTCGTCTTGGGCTTTGCCAGTTCTGCCTTGGCGGCCGCAATTGCCTGCACCTTGGCTGATTCCACAAAGCGCTCAGGAATCTCTGGCTCCTTTCTCGTCATAATGTTGGTTCCGCACTCAGTGTAGTAGCCGCGGCAGTAGTTGTTGGGCAAGAACAGCAGCAAAGGGGCGCGGCGGACCTCGATGAAATCTTCGCCTTCCTGTTGGAGGGGACGAAAACGCTGGCGCATTTCGTCCTCATCCTCACTCCACAAGCGCTTCCCATCGTGATTGGCATGGAATCTCTCGTGAGGCTTGCCCTTCGTCTGGTCCTGTTAATGCAGTTGTGTTAATTGGACCAGTCAGGCTATATCCACCCATTCCTGAACCCCACCAGCTGTTTCTGTAGAGCCTTGTTGGCGTCCTCGAGTTCGTCAATCTTCTCTTTCAGACTGACGTTTTCGCCCTCCAGCCTGCCTTTGGCCCTGCTGACAAGCTCCAGTTCAGAGCGCAGGCCGCCCATCCGCTCCTTGAGGGTTTCCAACTCCTCGGTCTTGGAGGTTAATTCGTCTTCTCTGGAACAGAAAGTAAGTAAGTGGACCGGTGTAAGCATATAAGGTGACTGATCCGATTAAGTAGAATGCTGACTTTTTGCACAGAGACTGCTTCAGCATTTCCACCCGCCATTCCAGACTGGTGCTTTTCTTGGCTTTGGCTTCGCCTTTGCCTTCTTCCTCTCCAGCCTTCTTCTTGGGCTTCTGCTCCTTTTTTTGGACTTCTTCCCTGCCTCAGACCCATCGGTTGATGACGCCCCAGCAGGAGATGGCAAGGGGCCCTGGGGAGAGGGCGCGTTGACCTTTGGGGTTGCGGCAGATCCAATGGGTTGCTGTTTTTTCTTTTTTGAATCGAACAGGGCATCGAAGTCTTCATCACTTTGAGACGAAGGCGCGGCCGCAGCCTTAAGTGGAGTGATCTTTTCAGGAGACTGAATCGATATCCAAAGGAAAACCAGACATAACACCTTGGAACTTTTGCCCTTGGAATGGCCGGGGCCACCAGCTTTGGCTTTCTCTTTTGCAGCGTCCGTTTCCTGCTTCGCCTTCTCGACCTCCCTCATGGCTTTAACTAGCAGAGGAGGAGCAGGCGCGTTGGCGTACTTCTTGTACTTCTTGCAGTTGCTTTTGCCGAAACCGACGCCTTCTTTCCTAGGCATCGGCGTGACTTGCCTATTATGACAAGAGTGAGATATGAACCGCTCCACTTAGACACTGACCCCTCCGCTAAGGTAAATCATGGTCACAGACCAGTAAACATAAATAAAGTCCACAATTTGGTCAGCAACAGCTTTTATTCTCGACAGAGTGCTCAACTACTCGACTGGTCCACTTAAGATGCGCTCACCAGACTTACCTAATGACAGCCACTAATGAAACAGAGACCTGATGGAGAACCGAAAGAGCAGACTGAAAGCGCACACGAGGAAGCAACACACCCGCAAGGAAGAATGAGGAAGCAATAGAAAGACCAACAGGTATGTTGCACCGTGTCACCAAAACAGCAGAGAAAGAACCGAAGCAAATCCTATTAAGCGGACCAGTACAACTCAATGGGAGCGTCCGTTTCACAACAACTTCTCCAGCTCTTCAGCAGACATGGCCTGGAGCTCTTCATCAGTGTAGTCTGAACGTTCCAAGCAATGGTTTTATCACGTACTGACTATACCACTTAGCCAGTCAACCTATTGCTACACACCTGTCAGTTTCTTCTTTTTGGTGGGAGGCTGCCCCGCGGCCTCAGTGGACGAAGTGGACACTCCAGACACGCTCTTGGTGGCTTCTGAAGTGAAGCAGACTGGTTGCCATCGATGCGCATCATAAGCTGACTGGTTCTCATGTTTGTGCATGATTACCTAACCGGTTCATATATCGACAAAGTGCTCACCAACTGTCTTGCGCTTCTTTGGCTCCTGACGCTGGTCTTTGTCTTCTCGGCGCTCCTTGTCTTCGCGACGCTCCCTCTCGAATTGGCGGAGATAGCGTTTCTGGAAGAGTCTCATGGCGTCTCGCAGGCATCGCAGGGCTCTGCTCTGCAACACAGTCACTGTCTTTGGCAACGAAACACCTGTCTAACATTCAGTTAGGGGACCGGTTTCATGATGATCAATCGGCGCCCTAGGGCCTTGACAATCGAGCGGACTGGCTCTGATTGTTTGCTGGCAAAGTCCTCCATCGAGCCGGCCACGGCCTTCTCGTCATAGTTGAAGGAGGGCGTGCCTGTGAAGTGAACATCGGGTGAACAACAAGTGAAGTCAACACAACAGTCAACAGTTGTGCAGGAGTGGAACAATATAGAGTGGAACAAGTGGACCAGTACACTTAGTCATAAAGCTCACTCTCTAGCTGCAGTGGTCTGGCTTTGTGGAGTGTCTTGACGTCGTCCCAGAAGGCGTTGAGGCATTCCAGTAGCGCGGCACCCACTCTAGTCACATCAGTGAGGTTGCGGGTTTTCTGCAAAGATTTTGTCGAAGCGCCTTTCTAGGTGGACAGGAAGAGTGTCCAAGGCCACCCCACGAAGAAGAATGCCCCCTCCTGGTCTCGACTCAGCGACCCCATAAGGGGACACCTCCATTTGTGGAGAGTCCAGGTCGGCGTCCTCTGTGACACTGCCACTTCCCTCAGTGTGCTGGTCAGTGGGCATCACGACAGCTTCCTCGACTGTGGTCACGGTCAAACCTTCAGCGTTGGACCCACTGGACAGGACGTGGCGGAACTTCTGCAAGTGGACAATCATAGCATGTAGATATGTAAGGTGAACTGGTCCAAATGTCAGTGTCTATGTCACATACTGTGCCAGAACGCATTCTCTGGAGCAGGTCAGAGGGTTCGCCCGCCAGCTCCAGACCGCTCTGGGCACTCTGGGCTTTCCTCTTTTCGAGGATGGTCTGTATCGACGTGGTCAAGTTATCGATCTGCTGCTCCGACAGAAACGCTGGCACGGGAGACTCCCCAGTGGCTTGCTCTTCCCCCCTGGGCGCGCTGAGGTCCCCCCCACTGCCCCCAGTGCCAGACGACTCCCCTCTGACGTGGGCACCAGCAGTGGTTCTGGACCCTTCATGGAGATGGAACTTTTCCAAGAGGCTCAGGTCGCCCTGTCCAGCCAAGGCTACAGTGCTGGACTGTTGGCGTCCAAGGTGTGGACTGGACGTGCCGGCTTCAAATCGGGCAGCTGACTGCGCCAGACCCTTCTGAATTGCGTCGACTTCTTGTGAGTGGATGTCAGCGTCGAGAGAAGCGAAGAGTTCGCTCATGGCGTCATTCTGTAGAATGCCAGTAATGAATGGAAAATACTCTGTCTCTACTCACCCTCATGGTACCCACCTGATGGAGACCCTTCAGGATCTCTTGGTTCTGCTTGACAGCCTCACCGAGCGTCAGCAACTTCTCCATAGACGTCTCCATTTTCTCTAGGCGCGTCTCCACCTTCTCTCTCCAGTCCAAGTCGCTCCCTCCCTTGTTCGTCAGCTCATCATGGAGCTCCTGGTTGGTGGTGACCACTTTGGTGGACTGCTCCACAAAAGCTCGGACTGTCTCCACGCCAGTGAGGAACCAGCCCTCGGCCCTGCCGTTCTTCTGCTCCACGTCTCTGCTGAGCTGTTCCAGCTTGGACAGGAACACCTTCAGCATGGCGCAGACGGTCGCTTCTTCATTGTCATAGAGGTTCTTCAACTCTCCGACGACCACTTCCACGGCTTTCATTGTTGCCGCTTTCACAACTTTCCTGAAGAAGACATACATTGCTCAGCATGGACTTGGCATAGAATGGAATGCAATGCTCAGACCTACACCATCAGTTCAGTGTTCGGATTTGGCTGAGGAGCGGCAGTCTCAGGAGCGGTAGTGGCTGGAGTGGCTGCAGTTGTGGCCTTGGCCTTGGCCTTGGCACCTTTTCTTGGGGCAGGTGTGGCCAAAGTGGACTGGTCTCCACCAGTGGCTTCATTTGCCGTGCTCGAAGTGGACTGGTCCAAGGGATCCTGGGGGCCCGTCGCCTTACTCTTCCTCTTCCTCTTTTTCTTTGGCTCATTGGCGACGATGACAGCCTTGACGGCCTTGTCGGCCACATCTTCCATGGCGCCATCTTTGAAGGTCACGTTGCTCTCACCCTCCTCAGCGATGGTGTGCTGCTGTAGGGCTCTCTCAATGGTATTCACTTTGATGGGTGGCCTGAATAATACTAGTCCACTTACTAGCGATACACTGAATTGTGTGTCAATAGCGATAAGATAAGCTGACTGGTCAATGTTTAAGTGATACACGAAACTGGATGTCAATATAAGCAACAGCAATAAGCTGACCGATCCACCACAACTTCACCTGCAGTCCACTCCACCAAATTCGGCGATCTCCCACGTTGGAACGATCTCAAAGCTCTCGTCTGACACCACGTAGACAGCCACTTGGAGCAGTTTTTGGTCCACAAGTTCCACCACTCCAGTCTCGTGGCAGTGCGGCTGCTTCACCTTGCAGAGTTGGCCAGCCGCTTCCCCTGCGCCAGTAGTAGCCGCTTTCAACAGGCGCTCGTGGACAGCCATCTTCCATTTGTTGGTGGTATGCTCCATGGGCACTGGCATTTGTCTCTGGACTGGCCGCACTCTATCCATGACGTGGTACTGCAACACAGAGGTTATGTGGATCGATTCACCAACAATGTATAACACATGTCATTCAGTCCAGCAATGCATATGACAATCAAATCAGCCAACGCACAAAGAGCACCCACAGTAGTGTCCGGGCAGCCTCTGAAGGTCATTTTGTAGTAGATTCTCCCACTTCCATCCGTCAACACTGAGGAAATGATGCCCGGCCAGTAACGCGAGCCGTCAGCGCACTCCACTTCGTCTCCTTTGCTGAAGACTGGCTTGCCATACTCCAGGAAGCTCCTCGAGTGGAACTGAATGAATAGTCTACATATACTCAAACCCGCCAAAGACTGCTCCACTAAACACTGTAATAGAAAGACTAGTCCACTTATCATCAAAACCACTAAAAGATTACTCCGCTAAACACTGTTACCCCTGCAGAAACACAAACGAGGCCTACGAGCTCAGTGATATCGCCGCGTTCGCTATATGTTATCGGCATGATACGACGCCGTTTATCTGATGTTTCCTACCTGTGTGAAAACGTCACATCCAACAAAAAAACTTGCCAGAAGTTTGGTGCGAGCGAATTCCTGTATTCAGCGTACGCATTTCTGTTTCCGAGTGCACATTCATCAATCAACAGCTGTTCTGGCCATCAGACGAAAATCTCGATTTTGAAATTTTCTTAAATTTTAATTCTAAATATCTCGAAATTGGAATTTAATAAAACTGTAAAACTATGTCACAAATTTATATTGTCATACGACCTTACCATTTCTGCGTTCAAACTCGTCAAAAACGTCAAACGTCAAACGTAAAAAAACCGACGCTCTATTTTGTTGATTTATGGAATATTGAAAAATAATCACGTATTTCTATTAATTTCCACATTTGCAAAAAAACTCTCTTGCGTTACAAATTATCCGCAGTCTATACTCTTTCCATTTCTGAAGAAATTTCGCCGCTACATCATCAGGTGAAAAAGTCGATTTTCGACATTTTCATATTTTGATTGAAAATATCTCAAAATTGCAATTTTTAAAAACTTCCAAACTATGTCACAAATTCTTATGGGCTTACGACCTTTCCATTTCTGCATTCACATTCGTCATTAAATGACTTTGTATTTTAGTCAATTTATGCAATTTTGACAAATAATCGCGTATTTCTATTAAATTCCACATCTGCAAAAAATTTCTTTTGTGTTACAAATTATCCGCGGTCCATGCTCCTTTCATTTCTGAAGAAATTTCGCGGCTAGCGCATCAGACAAAAAAGTCGATTTTCGACAATTTCGAATTTTAATTGCGAATATCTCGAAAATGCGAAACAAGCAACAGAAACGGACATCGGATCCGTACTCAGCGACATCGTCTCTACTTGACCACATATGCCACATATCTTACTTCGGTGCCACGGACACACACACACACACACACAGACAGACACACATTGTCATCCGTATATATACACCTCGCCGCGCTGAGGCGCGGCGAAAAAGCAGAAGATGAACTTTCCCGTCACAATTATGTATTTGTGTATGGCCACGATGTGGTGAGCGGACGTATGTATGCATGCACATGTCTCTCCTTGACAGACAACCAAATGCTGATGTTTGTTGGGCAAAGCCTTCTTGATTAAAACTGCAAAAGCTGTGATGTGACTAACCAGCGCCAGAAGCCAAGTCCAGAATCCAAGCAGATGGGGCCGAAGCGAACATTTTCATCAGCTTGGACGCTGCGTCCACTGACAGAACAGACCCTGTTTCGATGCAGTCACAGTTGAAAACTGCGCTGCGGTGAAAGTTCTCGTCGTCGAAGTCGCCGTTGTCGGGCTTCTTCAGAGTCGAGGATGGCGACCAGTTCACGATAAGGAACCGCCGTAAATTGACCTGCAGTCGTCTGTCTGGAATGAGAAGGCAAATACTGCTAAAAGCATAGAGGCGCACAACAGTAAAGGGGTGAATAATCCGCGCACCGTCGATTGTAGGCTGCGTCGGGTTCAAGTAGGCCTCCTGCACCGCAGTCATTCCGGCTGTCTGCATATGCGTATTGAGGGTTTCAATTTCGGTCTCATTGCCGAACAGCGCCACGTTATAGGCGACGCCATCAGATGAATTCAAGGCGTGTATCGACTGGAGGATTGCCAGTACTCCCTCCGTAGGCTGTCCCTAAAAGGCACTTACCGTAAAACCTCCAATAAGCGACCTGGCCGCTTATTATTTCAACCACCCCTCTAGGGGGTCGCTTATTAAAGGGGGGTCGCTTATTGGAGTGGGGTCGCTTATTGGAGGGGGGTTGCTTATTGGAGGTTTTACGGTACTTTTCTACGTTATTTTGTTATCATTTCTAAAGCTAATTGAGGCTATTTTGTAGGTTCTCTCGTCACTACCGATATTCCATGCTATGCACCTGAACTGAGAAGAAGGCCAGTTGAAATCCAGAGAAGCAGCCAATCCTCGAGCGGCTTGCCACCCTTGGCTTGGTCAAATTGCCAGTGGCCACTTCAAGCTCGTGGTCGAATACAAAGTAGCGAACGCGCTGTCCGTTCTTGTCGGCGATCTTGACAGTGTTGACGCTGCCGTCGGCCAGCTCGAGGGCCTCTTCTTCGGTGGCGACGGCCAGGGCGGCGTCCATCTCCGTTCGCCACTGTTGCGCTTCGGCAAAGTGTTTGACCCACTCCTCGGGATTCGGCTCGTTCTCCGAGGGGGTCTTCTTCTCTCTGTCGAGGACGGTTTTCAGCTCCTCTATTGCGCTGTGCCGAGGGTACCTGCAAATCGACTGGTTGTATGTAGTACGGTAGGT
Organism: Linhomoeus sp. GSCO2_2; assembly: GCA_030248115.1. NCBI lineage: Eukaryota > Metazoa > Nematoda > Chromadorea > Monhysterida > Linhomoeidae > Linhomoeus > Linhomoeus sp. GSCO2_2. Next base: position 31,562 of record JASAMZ010001455.1, on the reverse strand, counting down.
ATAAAGTAGTCGTCTATTCCGATTGTTCTTTCTAACATTGGGGAACATTGCACTCGCAACGACTGACCTCTCCTTCAGACTGGGATAGTCCTTCGCCAGTCCCAAGTAGTCACACATCCGCTCAACAATTCGTTGCAGCCGAAAAACCATAATAAACCCCTTGCTCATCTTTTGAAGAGACTTCTTCATTTCGCCGAAGTTGTCAGCCTTCTGAAATGCGATCAGAGTATTTGTCAATTCGTGAACAAAGCTAATCAATAGAATTCGTATTTCGTTGAATTAAAATTGTTTTTTTTAATTTATTTTGATTCTTGTTAGTTCGAGATTACCTCCAATTTGCGAATCGCCTGATCCAATATTTCGGCTTGCTTTTCCTTTGGGATTTGCTCGAATTTCGGGAAGTAGTGGACAGAAATGCTCTTTGGGTTCGCCGCTTCAACTAAGTTGATGATTGTGTCCACTCTTTTGAAAGTTGGCTGGTCGAGCAGCGCAAATTTCAGATGGTGTGTTCTGATCGTATTTGGAGTCTGAACGATAAGTGTCTATCTCTGTTAGCTTTCACAGTAGAAACATGAACATGATACTCCTTCATACTGTATGTTATTCTAAAAGTACGATATCAATAACAGAACCTCAACGCCGCGGTAGATGGCATAGACGTCTTCTCTCCATTCGCTAGAGACGGCGTCCATGATGGCGTCCGATGGCAGTTCCGCTGTCAGAATTTGGCTGGCGTCCAACCTCAGTTTCTTGAACAACTGAGTCCTGAGGGCGCGATTGGTCTCCCACCATTTGGTTTTGCGCGCCCCAGCATCAGAAACATTGTCCAGGATGGACTGGCGAATGATCTGCTCCAGAGGCAGCGTGTTGTAGTAGACAAACACTCTGACAGTGTCCAACTTGTGCTGCTTGACAAACTCAGCATTCTCGGCCAGTAACTGAAGGAACCATCACCTGTACACCTACGTCGTCGTTTGATGGAGCGACGGTATACATACGTGCAACTTGGAGAGGGTATGGGGGGGGGGCACGTCTTCAGCAGCACACCCATCAACATTTCTAACCTCCAGAAGGGCCTGTTGTCGGCGTCGTCCGCCAATAATGGTGACTTCAAACTTGTCGGTCTGTTGGCCGGCCCTAAGAAACTCTGCTTTTGAGCAGTTGAGAACGCCAAGCCAGCACTTCTGTCTCTGGGCTTGATCGGGATTCGCCAATATCGTGGCTTTGAGGTCGTTCTTATAGGTCAAATCCAAAGCGCGAACTTGCATTGCTGGGGGCGCCAATTTTGTCTCTTCCACGGCGAAGTTGAAGAACCCTGAACGAGCAACTTGCGAACTGACTCGAGTATTACTCATGATTGTTTTGAATCCTATCAAGCAGATTGCAAAGGAGTCACACCTGCCGAGTGCGGGTCAACCGATGGTAGCTCCTTGATCTCTTTGGGCTTCCTATTCTCATCTTGATCCTTCGTCTTTCTTCTCTTCTTTGTTTCATGCGCCACTGTAATTTCCTCGCTAAGGCCCGGAACCTCTGGCTTCTTCTTTGCGCTGCCAGTCTGACTGCGCTTTCTGTTCTGACTCTGAGACGGTTTTAGAACCGCCCGCTTGGGGGTCTCGGAGGAGCCGGGAGGTTGTGCGACAACGTCGCCGTCGCTATCGCTGCTCGACATTGCGGACTTCAAATTTCAGAATGGCAAACCTTCCTCTCTGAGGAGCGAACATCGATGAATGGGACAGACTTCCTAATGCAGGTACATACTGAATGGCAGTGGCAACAGTACAAGCATACAACCTGCACACATGCATGCCATAACAGACAAGCTCTCTTAATAAGCACCTGACACGCGTAAGGCGAAAGACACAGAAGTTTCAGACATGACTGGGCTTGAAAGCTACTGCGGTGCCAGTCTACGATACGCGGACGATTTCGAAGCGGAGTGGGTCGGCGAAGTGCTTGTGCGATTGGCCAGGTCTGCCTCTTTGCCACCTCCATTGCGCTCCGACGAACTGCAGCGCATTCGGCAAGACGAGACCGACCCTGGACCCGACGTACAGTGACCTGTTTGCTCATGCACTTTGTGTCAAGACTATCAAACTATCAAAAACAAATTACCCTAATTCTACAGGTGCAAATAGCCCACAGGCGGAGGGTGATGGAAGGCACGCTGACGGTCGCTTCGTTGCCCTATGGAACCATGGTAGCTGTCATGCCCGAGGCCAGCGACTGTCAGGCTGAGCCAATTCACCACCCATGGATAGGAATGGTGTCGAACACTCCCGCTACGGCACCTGAAATGGTCCGCGTCGAGTGGCTCCAAGGAAAACTCGAAGGGCGATTCAGTGAGCTACTAACGGATGATGGCACTCCTCAAGCGAACGACGTCCACGTCAAGGCGATCTTCGCGTCCGGATTTGAGCTGTTGAAGAAGCCACACTATCATGGTTAGCGCATTGAAAGCTATAGAGTTCTTTAACCTTTCTGAACTGGTCGAAGAGCTGTCCCGGCTCAGATGGCTCGCATGCGATCAGAATGCTCACGAATAGAGAGCGCAGTTGCCTGGCAGAGCGAGTCTCGGACAACTCAGACAGACACTTGACGTGCTCTTGATCGTCAACCGCCAAGCCCATCTTCACGCACGCCTCGCGAAACGTCGCGCACTGCACTCCCTCGACTGCAACGAAAGATGGAAACTGTGACGCGCAATGCAGACGGAGGCATCATTCAACAGTGTTCTCATCCTACAAAGTGTATTCAGATAATGTACTGTAGATACAATTAGGTACCCGTGCAGAGTTCGTCGTAGCTTGTGGCGCCTCGCTGTTCCGTCAGCAGCAGGCGCAAATAGTAGCGCTCTACATCCGTGGGCGCGGCACTGTACATTCGGCCAATCATAGGCGGCCTCGGTGAGCTCTACAACTTTGTAATAGATCACTTCTCTCTACATATCTAAATTATGGGAGAAAATTTGAAAAAACCGTATTTTTGGTCGAAACTGAAAAGTTCCACCTTTCCCATTATTTGCTGTGTGGATCGATTTCCACGATATTAACAAGGGTTTTGAGGCTTACAGATATCTTCACTGGAGCAGCATTTTAGCTTTAGGCGGGGGCAATCTTAGGGCGAAATTTAAATCTTTTTAAAAAATTTTCGGTATTTCAGTACAGAATTTAGTCAGTTGAGATTGAATACGTGACACACACAGTATCACAACAGCTTACGTACCTACCATCAAAATTTTGGTTTGACTTCAATATTTCAGACGACAAGCGTTAGCTGAGTTTCGGTCGCTACATCTAGACTCAGCCACGCAGTGCCAGCGCGACCATCATCAGTAGATGACTGGCACTAGTTTATGCAACAATTCACTGGATGCAAAATTATCCTTTATTCAACATAATAGCACAAAATTTTTGCTCCTACACACTTCTTGCTTCTTGGAATTCTTGTCTTCGACAGCCGCTTTCCTCTTAGAAGCTGACGGACCTCCGCCTCTTCCTCCTCCCCTGGCTCCAGTCTTGCCTCTGGCCGACATTCCGCGCCAATTTGCAACGAATATTTCGGTGCTAATTGGACTTTCACGTGATAGAGCATCTAAAGATACGTCGTTTTTGTTATAATCACTTTTTTCGTCCGACGCGTATTTTGGCGGGACATTTGAATTCAAAATTTTGGCTGCCCGATTTGTCGGGGGCACCTACCGTGCAAGTACTCAATTCCGGCTTTTCGGGGAAGCTGATTACAAATTTGACGTTGTCTTTTCGTTTTGAGATTCATGGGACCACTTTTTGAAGAATTTGCTTGCCACCATATGTGCTCTCAAGTGGAAAACCTGGTTGTGTCAGTTCAGCTGAACGAGGTGTGCTGTATGCCAAATGTAGGGTATTGGAGGGTCACAATTCTGAATTTGCTGTTAATTTTGCGATCAGAATGGCCACTAAGCCTCACTGACATGTCTCGTTGATCAATGGGCAGCATGATTCAACTCCCGAAATTCTTCTGAAAGAGGGGAGGAGTGCCCCGAGGGGCTCTGCCCCCGTCTACTAATCTTGTTTACACAATGGTTCTGAACAGCTGTTTGTCATATCTTTGAGGCTGCAGTGCCGCTGGGTTACATAAGGGTGTTGTCATGGCTGCCAGCACTGTTCATAGACATAGTTAATACTTGGCGACGTTTCGCCAGCCCTTCCGGCTGGCTTCCTCAGGCCAGGCTCCGAATCTCTGTTTGTCTGTCTGTGTGTCAACAAAATATCTCTCGACAGCGGCGACGGATCCCGGACATGTATACATTTTCGGAACCGGCTTCCGCCGGGCACCAGCTGGCCGAAGTTTGGTCTTGGGCCGCCGCCTAAATTCGGTCGAAATTCCGAAAATATCGTTTTTTTGGCACATTTTCGGCGCTAACTGCCGACTGCGGCGGCGGATCGCGACGAGCCGTTTTGCACGGTCACAGGTTTTGATACGACACCGGCTTTCGAGAGCCCAGGCTGATGTTTCAACACTCAATCAATCAATCAATCAATCAATGGTTTTATTGCTGGACACACCGACGTAACACAACAGTGTCACAAACCGCGCTAGGCACGGGGCGGCACAGCATCAAAACAAAGACGATACCCATAATTTTGCAAAGACGATTTGGCTGCCTACCTAATCACGACCTTGGGCAGGCACCGCTTACCTTCCAGCAACACGAGGAACTCCAACGAGTCCACATAACCACAGAAACGTCTATAGCTACCTGAGACAATAACCTCTGGGATGAGATTCCAAAACTTGGACACAGAATAGAAGAACAAATTGCCCGTAGTAACAGTTCTACTCGAGAGTTCAACAGTCTTGGAATGGCTTAGTCTAGCACTCCTCCTATCGGAAACTGTTGGAAAGGCGCGCCGCGCAAAACTACTATTGTACAGTTTGAAGAAAAGCTTGAGCTTAGCAGACAAAACTCTACTCCACAGAGCTCCTGCGAAGCCCCCGTCTACTAATCTTGTTTACACAATGGTTCTGAACAGCTGTTTGTCATATCTTTGAGGCTGCAGTGCCGCTGGGTTACATAAGGGTGTTGTCATGGCTGCCAGCACTGTTCATAGACATAGTTAATACTTGGCGACGTTTCGCCAGCCCTTCCGGCTGGCTTCCTCAGGCCAGGGCTCCGAATCTCTGTTTGTCTGTCTGTGTGTCAACAAAATATCTCTCGACAGCGGCGACGGATCCCGGACATGTATACATTTTCGGAACCGGCTTCCGCCGGGCACCAGCTGGCCGAAGTTTGGTCTTGGGCCGCCGCCTAAATTCGGTCGAAATTCCGAAAATATCGTTTTTTTGGCACATTTTCGGCGCTAACTGCCGACTGCGGCGGCGGATCGCGACGAGCCGTGCATCAACGGAACCGCCGTTCGACGCTGCACCATCTGGCCAAGTTTGGTCTTTGGCCGCCGCCTAAATCGTCCGAAATTCGCGATATTCGGGCAAATTTGGGCCGTTTTCGGAACAACATTCTACGCAACAACGATTACGATTCTGCCATACGCGTGCGTAGTAGGACTTGCTTCGCTGTGAGACCCAACTTGCACCGTCGTAGACGTTCGGAACGGCTTTTGCGTTTCGCTGTGAGACCCAACCTCATAACAATATGCTTTACACACTGTCAAAGCACCGTCAACACGGGGTTTCGTCTGCTGACCAAGAACGGTGCAACGGCGCACGAATCATGGGTGAAGGCGAAGCGCAAAACGTCGGTTTGTCTTCTGACCAACAACGGCGCAGGGGTCACGGGCACACGCGAGGCGCAAAACTTCGGTTTGTCAGCTGCCACTCGATCTCTGAAGCTGCAGCGCGTCAGCTCTGCGACATCGGTGTTTGAAGCTGCAGCTCGTCAGCTGCGCAACATCGGTCTCTGAAGCTGCAGCACGTTAGCTGCGCGACATCGGTCTCTGAAGCTGCAGCACGTCAGCTGCGCGTCATCGGTCTCTCAAGCGGCAGTGCGTCAGCTGCGCGACATCGGTCTCTGAAGCTGCAACGTGTTATCGACGGGCTATAGACCCTAGTCCTATATACTAAGCGGCATAGAGTCTGTTTGTTTGTTTGTTTGTTTGTCCGGCGATTTTCTCGCGACTTGGGCGACGGTTCCTGGAGATCTATAGCTTAAACTGACCGTCATGGACTGGAAGGATCCTATATACTAAGCGGCATAGAGTCTGTTTGTTTGTTTGTTTGTTTGTTTGTCCGGCGATTTTCTCGCGACTCGGGCGACGGATCCTGGAGATCTATAGCTTAAACTGACCGTCATGGACTGGAAGGATGCCATTTTGGGGTCTCAACTTTGGTCATATACTAAGCGGCATAGAGTCTGTTTGTTTGTTTGTTTGTCCGGCGATTTTCTCGCGACTCGGGCGACGGATCCTAAACATCTATAGCTTAAACTGACCGTCATGGACTGGAAGGATGCCATTTTGGGGTCTCAACTTTGGTCAAAGTCTAAATTCCATAAAATTTCAACAATTTCAATTGTGAGGTGCACAATTCTGCTAAACCATGCTGATTCAAACGGTGGCCACAGCGGCAAATCCTATATACTAAGCGGCATAGAGTCTGTTTGTTTGTTTGTTTGTTTGTTTGTCCGGCGATTTTCTCGCGACTCGGGCGACGGATCCTGGAGATCTATAGCTTAAACTGACCGTCATGGACTGGAAGGATGCCATTTTGGGGTCTCAACTTTGGTCATATACTAAGCGGCATAGAGTCTGTTTGTTTGTTTGTTTGTTAGTCCGGCGATTTTCTCGCGACTCGGGCGACGGATCCTGGAGATCTATAGCTTAAACTGACCGTCATGGACTGGAAGGATGCCATTTTGGGGTCTCAACTTTGGTCAAAGTCTAAATTCCATAAAATTTCAACGATTTCAATTGTGAGGTGCACAATTCTGCTAAACCATGCTGATTCAAACGGTGGCCACAGCGGCAAATCCTATATACTAAGCGGCAAAGGGTCTGTCTGTCTGTGTGTCTGTTTGTTTGTCCGGCCATTTTCTCTTGACACAGTTGACGGATCCTGGAGATCTATGGCTTAAACTGACCGTCGTGGGCTGGAAGGAATCCCCTCCTATTTTAAAACTTTTGCAAGTTACTAAATTCCACAAAATTCACGAAAATATCGACTGCACAGTACATTCTGAGCACAAAAGAGTGCCTACTGGTCATTTTCGTGGAAATTTCGCACTGTCGTGTCACCAATCACTACTAAAGTGTCTCTGTGAGACTGACGTGTATTCAGAGGCACGGGAACAGGTTTGATGATAAATGCAGGCACTGGCAAGGGCGCAGTGTCAAGAGACTTTTGATTTATCTGAAACCTCTTATGGGCTAAACACAAACACCTATATGCAAAGTTCAGTGTAATCAAAGGCACGGGAGCGGGCACAATGGTAAATGCAGGCACTGGCAGGGGCACAGTGTCAGAAGACATTAGATCTATCTGAAATTTCCTATAGGCTAAATGCAAGCATCCATGTGTTAACTTCAGTGTATTCTGAGGCATGGGAGCTGGTGCAACCCTAAAAGCAGGCACTGACAGAGGCACAGTGTCAAATGACTTTAGATCTATCAGAATCTCCTATGGACTGTTGTGAGCATTGGCTGTGAACCATAGGCCAATACATGTTGTGAGCAGTGGCTGATTTCCATGGGTCGATACAAATGGCTCTGTTTCCATAGGTGTTCAGCTATAGATATACAGTATCACCTATGGGCTAAAGGCACTAGTCCTATATACTAAGCGGCATAGAGTCTGTTTGTTTGTTTGTTTGTTTGTTTGTCCGGCGATTTTCCCGCGACTCGGGCGACGGGTCCTGGAGATCTATAGCTTAAACTGACCGTCATGGACTGGAAGGATGCCATTTTGGGGTCTCAACTTTGGTCATATACTAAGCGGCATAGAGTCTGTTTGTTTGTTTGTTTGTTTGTTTGTCCGGCGATTTTCTCGCGACTCGGGCGACGGATCCTAAACATCTATAGCTTAAACTGACCGTCATGGACTGGAAGGATGCCATTTTGGGGTCTCAACTTTGGTCAAAGTCTAAATTCCATAAAATTTCAACGATTTCAATTGTGAGGTGCACAATTCTGCTAAACCATGCTGATTCAAACGGTGGCCACAGCGGCAAATCCTTATTACTAAGGCGCCTAACTCTGTCCGTTTGTTTGTTTGTGTGTGTGCAAACGCCATAACTCTAGACACAGTTGTCGGTTCGCGATGATCTATAGCTTAAACTGACCGTCATAACATGTAGTTTTGCACCTCCTATTTTTGAACTTTGACTGATGACTAAATTCCATAATATTTCGAAAATATCGGCTGCGCCAGTACATTCTGAGCACAGAAGGCACCACACGCTGTGACTGACGTTTGATTTCGCGCCAAAAGCGCTATACAGTGTCACCACTCATGACAGAGTTATCGTTGTGAGACTCCAAAGTGTATTCGCAGGCACTGCATGCACTGGCAGGGGCACAACATCAAACTGCTTTGGATCTATGTCAAATGTCTTTAGATCTATCTGAAATCTCCTACGGGCTAAACCCAAATGTCTATGGGCTAAACCCAAGTATCTATTGTCTATTTACAGGCACAGGAGCTGGTGCCAGCGTAAATGTAGGCACTGGCAGGGGCACAGTGCCAAATGGCTTGAGATCTGTATGAAATGCCCTATTGGCTAAACCCTAATGTCTACCAGCTGAAGCCAAATGTCTACTGTGTATTTACAGGCACAGGAGCTGGTGCAATCCTAAACGTAGGCACTGGCAGGGGCACAGGGTCAAATGGCTTGAAATCTATCTGAAATGTCCTATGGGCTAAACCCAATTGTCTACAAGCTAAACCCAAGCATCTATTGTGCATTTACAGGCACAGGAGCTGGCAAGATCCTTAACATAGGTACTGACAATGGCACAGGGTCTAACAACTTGAGATCTAACTGTACTGTTCTGCAGTGTACTGAATTCGATGATTGCGTAATCTCCTTCATGCTCTGCAGATTACCCATACACTATTGACTATAGAGATTCTCCTACGGGCTAAAGGCTCTAGTCTATATTACTAAGCGGCCTAACTCTGTCCGTCTGTCTGTTTGTTTGTTTGTCTGTGAGCGCTCTAGCGCTCGCCACAGTTGACGGATCGCGACGATCTATAGCTTAAACTGACCGTCAGAACACGCGGTTTTGCATCTTTGCTTTTAGAACTTTGACCAATGACTAAATTCCAAATTATTTCGAAAATATCGACTGCATCAGTACATTCTGACCACAGAAGGTACCACACGATGTAATTGGCGTTTGATTTCGCGACAAAAGTGCTTTACAGTGTCACCATTCATGACAGAGTTGTCGTTGTGAGACTCCAAAGTTATTCGCAGGCACTGCATGCACTGGCAGGGGCACAGCATCAAACTGCTTTGGATCTATGCCAAATGTCCATAGATCTATCTGAAATCTTCTACGGGCTAAACCCAAATGTCTATGGGTTAAACCCAAGCGTCTATTGTGTATTTACAGGCATGGGAGCTGGTGCAAGCATAAATGCAGGCACTGGCAGGGGCACAGTGTCAAATGACTTGAGATCTATCCGAAAGGTGCTATTGGCTAAACCCAAATGTCTACAGGCTAAACCCAAGCGTCTGCTGTGTGTTTGCAGGCACAGGAGCTGATGCGATCCTAAATGTTGGCACTGGCAGGGGCACAGAGTCGAATGCCTTGAGACTTACCTGAAATGTTCTATGGGCTAAACCCAAGTGACTACGGGCTAAACCTAGGCATCTATTGTGTATTTACAGGCACGGGAGCTGGCGAGATCCTAAACATAGGCAATGACAATGGCACAGGGTCTAACGACCTGAGATCTAACTGTAGTGTCCTGCAGTGCACTGAATTTGATGATTGCGTTTTCTCTTTTATGCTCTGCAGATTACCCATGGGCTATTGACCATGGAGATTCTCCTACGGGCTAAAGACTCTAGTCCTTATTACTAAGGCGCCTAACTCTGTCCGTTTGTTTGTTTGTGTGTGTGCAAACGCCATAACTCTAGACACAGTTGTCGGTTCGCGATGATCTATGGCTTAAACTGACCGTCATAACATGTAGTTTTGCACCTCCTATTTTAGAACTTTGACCGATGACTAAATTCCATAATATTTTGAAAATATTGGCTGCGCCAGTACATTCTGAGCACAGAAGGCACCACACGCTGTGATTGACGTTTGATTTCGCGCCAAAAGCGCTATACAGTGTCACCACTCATGACAGAGTTATCGTTGTGAGACTCCAAAGTGTATTCGCAGGCACTGCATGCACTGGCAGGGGCACAGCATCAAACTGCTTTGGATCTATGTCAAATGTCTTTAGATCTATCTGAAATCTCCTACGGGCTAAACCCAAATGTCTATGGGCTAAACCAAAGTATCTATTGTCTATTTACAGGCACAGGAGCTGGTGCTAGCATAAATGTAGGCACTGGCAGGGCCACAGTGGCAAATGGCTTGAGATCTGTATGAAATGCCCTATTGGCTAAACCCTAATGTCTACCAGCTGACGCCAAATGTCTACTGTGTATTTACAGGCACAGGAGCTGGTGCGATCCTAAACATAGGCACTGGCAGGGGCAGAGGGTCAAATGGCTTGCGATCTATCTGAAATGTCCTATGGGCTAAACCCAATTGTCTACAAGCTAAACCCAAGCATCTATTGTGCATCTACAGGCACAGGAGCTGGCAAGATCCTAAACATAGGTACTGACAATGGCACAGGGTCTAACGACTTGAGATCTAACTGTACTGTCCTGCTGTGTACTGAATTCGATGATTGCGTAATCTCCTTCATGCTCTGCAGATTACCCATACGCTATTGACTATAGAGATTCTCCTACGGGCTAAAGGCTCTAGTCCTATATACTAAGCGGCATAGAGTCTGTTTGTTTGTTTGTTTGTTTGTTTGTCCGGCGATTTTCTCGCGACGCGGGCGACGGATCCTGGAGATCTATAGCTTAAACTGACCGTCATGGACTGGAAGGATGCCATTTTGGGGTCTCAACTTTGGTCATATACTAAGCGGCATAGAGTCTGTTTGTTTGTTTGTTTGTTAGTCCGGCGATTTTCTCGCGACTCGGGCGACGGATCCTGGAGATCTATAGCTTAAACTGACCGTCATGGACTGGAAGGATGCCATTTTGGGGTCTCAACTTTGGTCAAAGTCTAAATTCCATAAAATTTCAACAATCGAGAAGCGGCGTTTCGCCAGCTGCACTGCGGCAGTTGGACTTGGCTAGGACATCGTCCCCAAACACGGAGTAGCGCGCCAACGCAACTGTCATGCCGTTCAGGCGCTCTTGTGAGCCTTTGGGATATTTTTGCTCGTTTGTCCAGCAATCGTCATCAACCACACTCTGGATGCTTCGCAAAGGCACCAGCTTGGGATGTTGAGGCGACGCCAGTCCAGCGTTGAAAGTTTGGGCAACACTCGCAGGGGTGCTCACCTAAATGTGCAAATTGCTAGCTTCATACATGTACATACATACTGTACATAGGTGTCAATCGTTCCATTGACATGAGGGGGTTTGGGCAGGGTGACCAATTGATTTTAGTTTCAGTTATGCGCGACTATGTAAGTTGGAATGAGTGAAGCTACAGTAACCAACCATGTTTCCGCATGCGTTCTTGATCATCTCAGCTGCAGTTTCAAATCTCTCGACGAGACCCTCCTCAAAGCGACGTCGCTGCTGCTCTTCCTGTTTTCGCGTCATAGCGTCTCTCTTTATGAATTCCAGCAGCTGTTGCAAAACCGACGCTTGGCAAGTCTCGGGCGGCTGTTGGTCTACCACCGTCCGTCTTGCAGGTGGCACGTTCTCCTTTTCCAACGAAGCTATACTAAGCGGCATAGAGTCTGTTTGTTTGTTTGTTTGCTTGTTTGTCCGGCGATTTTCTCGCGACTCGGGCGACGGTTCCTGGAGATCTATAGCTTAAACTGACCGTCATGGACTGGAAGGATCCTATATACTAAGCGGCATAGAGTCTGTTTGTTTGTTTGTTTGTTTGTTTGTCCGGCAATTTTCTCGCGACTCGGGCGACGGATCCTGGAGATCTATAGCTTAAACTGACCGTCATGGACTGGAAGGATGCCATTTTGGGGTCTCAACTTTGGTCATATACTAAGCGGCATAGAGTCTGTTTGTTTGTTTGTCCGGCGATTTTCTCGCGACTCGGGCGACGGATCCTGGACATCTATAGCTTAAGCTGACCGTCATGGACTGGAAGGATGCCATTTTGGGGTCTCAACTTTGGTCAAAGTCTAAATTCCATAAAATTTCAACAATTTCAATTGTGAGGTGCACAATTCTGCTAAACCATGCTGATTCAAACGGTGGCCACAGCGGCAAATCCTATACACTAAGCGGCATAGAGTCTGTTTGTTTGTTTGTTTGTTTGTTTGTCCGGCGATTTTCTCGCGACTCGGGCGACGGATCCTGGAGATCTATAGCTTAAACTGACCGTCATGGACTGGAAGGATGCCATTTTGGGGTCTCAACTTTGGTCATATACTAAGCGGCATAGAGTCTGTTTGTTTGTTTGTTTGTTTGTTTGTCCGGCGATTTTCTCGCGACTCGGGCGACGGATCCTAAACATCTATAGCTTAAACTGACCGTCATGGACTGGAAGGATGCCATTTTGGGGTCTCAACTTTGGTCAAAGTCTAAATTCCATAAAATTTCAACGATTTCAATTGTGAGGTGCACAATTCTGCTAAACCATGCTGATTCAAACGGTGGCCACAGCGGCAAATCCTATATACTAAGCGGCATAGAGTCTGTTTGTTTGTTTGTTTGTTTGTTTGTCCGGCGATTTTCTCGCGACTCGGGCGACGGATCCTGGAGATCTATAGCTTAAACTGACCGTCATGGACTGGAAGGATGCCATTTTGGGGTCTCAACTTTGGTCATATACTAAGCGGCATAGAGTCTGTTTGTTTGTTTGTTTGTTAGTCCGGCGATTTTCTCGCGACTCGGGCGACGGATCCTGGAGATCTATAGCTTAAACTGACCGTCATGGACTGGAAGGATGCCATTTTGGGGTCTCAACTTTGGTCAAAGTCTAAATTCCATAAAATTTCAACAATTTCAATTGTGAGGTGCACAATTCTGCTAAACCATGCTGATTCAAACGGTGGCCACAGCGGCAATGACGCGCGCACTGTATGCCAACACGCAACACATCAACTTTAAATCGTTGTGAGGGACATTTGCAGTGCCACCACTCACCAAAGAGTTGTCGTTGTGAGACTCCAAAGTGTATTTGCAGGCACTCCATACACTGGCAAGGCCACAACATCAAACTATTCTGGATCTATTTCAAATGGCTTGAGATCTATTTGAAATGTCCAATTGGCTAAACCCAAACGTCTACAGGCTAACCTCAGGTGTCAATTGTGTATTTAATGGCATGGGAGCTGGTGCGATCCTCAGCGTAGGCACTGGCAGGGGCACAGGTTGAATGACTTGAGATCTATCTGAAATGTCCTATGGGCTAAACCCAATTGTCTACTGGCTAAGCCGACGTGTCGATTGTGTATTTTCAGGCACAGGAATTGGTGTGATCCTAAATGTAGACCCTGGCAGGGGCACAGTGTCAAATGACTTGAGATCTAAGTTTAATGTCCTGCACTGCACTGAATTTGATGATTGTATTGTATCCTTCATGCTCTGCAGATTGCCCATGTACTATTGACCATAGACATTCTCCTACGGGCTTAAGGCTCTAGTGTTCACTATAGCGAAAGAGCGGCCGCTGTCTACACAGTGATTGACCAGCGCCGTTTGTTTCTCCCCCCCGTCTTTGATGCGCTATAGCGCTGTAGTCCTCGCCTCCACGCGTCTGTATGGTGCGCTTTGTCTCGCCGACGTACACCACTGGGCAGTCGCTACAAGGCGCGAGGTAGACGACGCTTCTCTCTTGGGCAGTGTCTTGTTTGGCCCAGTCCATCTTCTTGTAGAGGCTGCCTCCCAGGGTCGACGGTGCTTTGAAGAAGACTCTGATGTTGTTCTGACGCAGCAGTCGGGCGATCTTGTGGGACAGCTGGCCAATGAATGGCAGAACAGCGGTAGCCAGTGGTTGGCAGCGCTGATTGGCTGGCCCGTTTGCTGGTTGGCAGAGGTGTCTCAGCAGAGTCTTCTTGCTGTAGTTGTTGTTCTCCAAGGCCGAGTGGAGCAGGCGCAGCTCACTGTTGAGAGCGGGCGCAGAAGAGCAGTACTTCTGGGTACGCAAGCGCAGGCCACGCACAGTCCCAGCTATCACTGATCCTGGGACAGCTGAGGCTGGGTGGCAATAGCGATTGCTGTGGGTGGCCTTTCGGTACACACTCGTCTGTATGCGAGATGGACCTCTGCGGATCAAAAGATCCAGGAATGGCAGAGACCCATTGCTCTCCTCCTCCATGGTGAATTGGAGGGAAGCCACTGGCGCCGAGCTGTTCATGTGCTGCTTGAACCGCTGGAACGCAGCCTGGGATTCGCAGACGACTAGACAGTCGTCCACGTATCTACCATAGTAGAGGGGCATCGCGTCTGGGGGGCAGCTCGCCAGGGCAGACGTCTCCACCAGATGCATGAAGATTTCTGCCAAGGCGACGCTGACTGGAGAGCCCATAGGGACACCCCTCAGTTGTTTGTAGATGGCCTTGTTGTAGATGAAGAAGGTCGGGTGGAGGCGAAGCGCAAAACGTCGGTTTGTCTTCTGACCAACAACGGCGCACGGGTCACGGGCACACGCGAGGCGCAAAACTTCGGTTTGTCAGCTGCCACTCGATCTCTGAAGCTGCAGCGCGTCAGCTCCGCGACATTGGTGTTTGAAGCTGCAGCGCGTCAGCTGCGCGACATCGGTCTCTGAAGCTGCAGCACGTTAGCTGCGCGACATCGGTCTCTGAAGCTGCAGCACGTCAGCTGCGCATCATCGGTCTCTCAAGCGGCAGTGCGTCAGCTGCGCGACATCGGTCTCTGAAGCTGCAACGTGTTATCGATGGGCTATAGACCCTAGTCCTATATACTAAGCGGCATAGAGTCTGTTTGTTTGTTTGTTTGCTTGTTTGTCCAGCGATTTTCTTGCGACTCGGGCGACGGTTCCTGGAGATCTATAGCTTAAACTGACCGTCATGGACTGGAAGGATCCTATATACTAAGCGGCATCGAGTCTGTTTGTTTGTTTGTTTGTTTGTTTGTCCGGCGATTTTCTCGCGACTCGGGTGACGGATCCTGGAGATCTATAGCTTAAACTGACCGTCATGGACTGGAAGGATGCCATTTTGGGGTCTCAACTTTGGTCATATACTAAGCGGCATAGAGTCTGTTTGTTTGTTTGTTTGTTTGTCCGGCGATTTTCTCGCGACTCGGGCGACGGATCCTGGACATCTATAGCTTAAACTGACCGTCATGGACTGGAAGGATGCCATTTTGGGGTCTCAACTTTGGTCAAAGTCTAAATTCCATAAAATTTCAACAATTTCAATTGTGAGGTGCACAATTCTGCTAAACCATGCTGATTCAAACAGTGGCCACAGCGGCAAATCCTATATACTAAGCAGCATAGAGTCTGTTTGTTTGTTTGTTTGTTTGTTTGTTTGTCTGTTTGTCCGGCGATTTTCTCGCGACTCAGGCGACGGATCCTGGAGATCTATAGCTTAAACTGACCGTCATGGACTGGAAGGATGCCATTTTGGGGTCTCAACTTTGGTCAAAGTCTAAATTCCATAAAATTTCAACAATTTCAATTGTGAGGTGCACAATTCTGCTAAACCATGCTGATTCAAATGGCGGCCACAGCGGCAATGACGCGCACACTGTATGCCAACACGCAAAACAGCAACTCTAAATCGTTGTGAGGGACATTTGCAGTGTCACCACTCACCAAAGAGTTGTCGTTGTGAGACTCCAGAGTGTATTCGCAGGCACTCCATGCACTGGCAAGGCCACAACATCAAAATGGCTTGAGATCTATTTGAAATGTCCAATTGGCTAAACCCAAACGTCTACAGGCTAACCTCAGGTGTCAATTGTGTATTTACAGGCATGGGAGCTGGTGCGATCCTCAACATAGGCACTGGCAGGGGTACAGGTTGAATGACTTGAGATCTATCTGAAATGCCCTATGGGCTAAACCCAATTGTCTACTGGCTAAGCCGACGTGTCGATTGTGTATTTGCAGGCACAGGAATTGGTGTGATCCTAAATGTAGACCATGGCAGGGGCACAGTGTCAAATGACTTGAGATCTCAGGTTAATGTCCTGCACTGCACTGAATTTGATGATTGTATTGTATCCTTCGTGCTCTGCAGATTGCCCATGTGCTATTGACCATAGACATTCTCCTACGGGCTTAAGGCTCTAGTCCTATATACTAAGTGGCATAGAGTCTGTTTGTTTGTTTGTTTGTTTGTTTGTTTGTCCGGCGATTTTCTCGCGACTCGGGCGACGGATCCTGGAGATCTATAGCTTAAACTGACCGTCATGGACTGGAAGGATGCCATTTTGGGGTCTCAACTTTGGTCATATACTGAGCGGCATAGAGTCTGTTTGTTTGTTTGTTTGTTTGTTTGTTTGTCCGGCGATTTTCTCGCGACTCGGGCGACGGATCCTGGAGATCTATAGCTTAAACTGACCGTCATGGACTGGAAGGATGCCATTTTGGGGTCTCAACTTTGGTCATATACTAAGCGGCATAGAGTCTGTTTGTTTGTTTGTCCGGCGATTTTCTCGCGACTCGGGCGACGGATCCTGGACATCTATAGCTTAAACTGACCGTCATGGACTGGAAGGATGCCATTTTGGGGTCTCAACTTTGGTCAAAGTCTAAATTCCATAAAATTTCAACAATTTCAATTGTGAGGTGCACAATTCTGCTAAACCATGCTGATTCAAATGGCGGCCACAGCGGCAATGACGCGCACACTGTATGCCAACACGCAAAACAGCAACTCTAAATCGTTGTGAGGGACATTTGCAGTGTCACCACTCACCAAAGAGTTGTCGTTGTGAGACTCCAGAGTGTATTCGCAGGCACTCCATGCACTGGCAAGGCCACAACATCAAAATGGCTTGAGATCTATTTGAAATGTCCAATTGGCTAAACCCAAACGTCTACAGGCTAACCTCAGGTGTCAATTGTGTATTTACAGGCATGGGAGCTGGTGCGATCCTCAACGTAGGCACTGGCAGGGGTACAGGTTGAATGACTTGAGATCTATCTGAAATGCCCTATGGGCTAAACCCAATTGTCTACTGGCTAAGCCGACGTGTCGATTGTGTATTTGCAGGCACAGGAATTGGTGTGATCCTAAATGTAGACCATGGCAGGGGCACAGTGTCAAATGACTTGAGATCTCAGGTTAATGTCCTGCACTGCACTGAATTTGATGATTGTATTGTATCCTTCGTGCTCTGCAGATTGCCCATGTGCTATTGACCATAGACATTCTCCTACGGGCTTAAGGCTCTAGTCCTATATACTAAGCGGCATAGAGTCTGTTTGTTTGTTTGTTTGTTTGTTTGTCCGGCGATTTTCTCGTGACTCGGGCGACGGATCCTGGAGATCTATAGCTTAAACTGACCGTCATGGACTGGAAGGATGCCATTTTGGGGTCTCAACTTTGGTCATATACTGAGCGGCATAGAGTCTGTTTGTTTGTTTGTTTGTTTGTTTGTTTGTCCGGCGATTTTCTCGCGACTCGGGCGACGGATCCTGGAGATCTATAGCTTAAACTGACCGTCATGGACTGGAAGGATGCCATTTTGGGGTCTCAACTTTGGTCATATACTAAGCGGCATAGAGTCTGTTTGTTTGTTTGTTTGTTTGTCCGGCAATTTTCTCGCGACTCGGGCGACGGATCCTGGACATCTATAGCTTAAACTGACCGTCATGGACTGGAAGGATGCCATTTTGGGGTCTCAACTTTGGTCAAAGTCTAAATTCCATAAAATTTCAACAATTTCAATTGTGAGGTGCACAATTCTGCTAAACCATGCTGATTCAAACGGTGGCCACAGCGGCAAATCCTATATACTAAGTGGCATAGAGTCTGTTTGTTTGTTTGTTTGTTTGTTTGTTTGTCTGTTTGTCCGGCGATTTTCTCGCGACTCAGGCGACGGATCCTGGAGATCTATAGCTTAAACTGACCGTCATGGACTGGAAGGATGCCATTTTGGGGTCTCAACTTTGGTCAAAGTCTAAATTCCATAAAATTTCAACAATTTCAATTGTGAGGTGCACAATTCTGCTAAACCATGCTGATTCAAATGGCGGCCACAGCGGCAATGACGCGCACACTGTATGCCAACACGCAAAACAGCAACTCTAAATCGTTGTGAGGGACATTTGCAGTGTCACCACTCACCAAAGAGTTGTCGTTGTGAGACTCCAGAGTGTATTCGCAGGCACTCCATGCACTGGCAAGGCCACAACATCAAAATGGCTTGAGATCTATTTGAAATGTCCAATTGGCTAAACCCAAACGTCTACAGGCTAACCTCAGGTGTCAATTGTGTATTTACAGGCATGGGAGCTGGTGCGATCCTCAACGTAGGCACTGGCAGGGGTACAGGTTGAATGACTTGAGATCTATCTGAAATGCCCTATGGGCTAAACCCAATTGTCTACTGGCTAAGCCGACGTGTCGATTGTGTATTTGCAGGCACAGGAATTGGTGTGATCCTAAATGTAGACCATGGCAGGGGCACAGTGTCAAATGACTTGAGATCTCAGGTTAATGTCCTGCACTGCACTGAATTTGATGATTGTATTGTATCCTTCGTGCTCTGCAGATTGCCCATGTGCTATTGACCATAGACATTCTCCTACGGGCTTAAGGCTCTAGTCCTATATACTAAGCGGCATAGAGTCTGTTTGTTTGTTTGTTTGTTTGTTTGTCCGGCGATTTTCTCGCGACTCGGGCGACGGATCCTGGAGATCTATAGCTTAAACTGACCGTCATGGACTGGAAGGATGCCATTTTGGGGTCTCAACTTTGGTCAAAGTCTAAATTCCATAAAATTTCAACAATTTCAATTGTGAGGTGCACAATTCTGCTAAGCCATGCTGATTCAAACGGTGGCCACAGCGGCAATGACGCGCGCACTGTATGCCAACACGCAACACATCAACTTTAAATCGTTGTGAGGGACATTTGCAGTGCCACCACTCACCAAAGAGTTGTCGTTGTGAGACTCCAAAGTGTATTTGCAGGCACTCCATACACTGGCAAGGCCACAACATCAAACTATTCTGGATCTATTTCAAATGGCTTGAGATCTATTTGAAATGTCCAATTGGCTAAACCCAAACGTCTACAGGCTAACCTCAGGTGTCAATTGTGTATTTAATGGCATGGGAGCTGGTGCGATCCTCAGCGTAGGCACTGGCAGGGGCACAGGTTGAATGACTTGAGATCTATCTGAAATGTCCTATGGGCTAAACCCAATTGTCTACTGGCTAAGCCGACGTGTCGATTGTGTATTTTCAGGCACAGGAATTGGTGTGATCCTAAATGTAGACCCTGGCAGGGGCACAGCGTCAAATGACTTGAGATCTAAGTTTAATGTCCTGCACTGCACTGAATTTGATGATTGTATTGTATCCTTCATGCTCTGCAGATTGCCCATGTACTATTGACCATAGACATTCTCCTACGGGCTTAAGGCTCTAGTGTTCACTATAGCGAAAGAGTGGCCGCTGTCTACACAGTGATTGACCAGCGCCGTTTGTTTCTCCCCCCCCCCCCCCGTCTTTGATGCGCTATAGCGCTGTAGTGCTCGCCTCCACGCGTCTGTATGGTGCGCTTTGTCTCGCCGATGTACACCACTGGGCAGTCGCTACAAGGCGCGAGGTAGACGACGCTTCTCTCTTGGGCAGTGTCTTGTTTGGCCCAGTCCATCTTCTTGTAGAGGCTGCCTCCCAGGGTCGACGGTGCTTTGAAGAAGACTCTGATGTTGTTCTGATTCTGACGCAGCAGTCGGGCGATCTTGTGGGACAGCTGGCCAATGAATGGCAGAACAGCGGTAGCCAGTGGTTGGCAGCGCTGATTGGCTGGCCCGTTCGCTGGTTGGCAGAGGTGTCTCAGCAGAGTCTTCTTGCTGTAGTTGTTGTTCTCCAAGGCCGAGTGGAGCAGGCGCAGCTCGCTGTTGAGAGCGGGCGCAGAAGAGCAGTACTTCTGGGTACGCAAGCGCAGGCCACGCACAGTCCCAGCTATCACTGATCCTGGGACAGCTGAGGCTGGGTGGCAATAGCGATTGCTGTGGGTGGCCTTTCGGTACACACTCGTCTGTATGCGAGATGGGCCTCTGCGGATCAAAAGATCCAGGAATGGCAGAGACCCATTGCTCTCCTCCTCCATGGTGAATTGGAGGGAAGCCACTGGCGCCGAGCTGTTCATGTGCTGCTTGAACCGCTGGAACGCAGCCTGGGATTCGCAGACGACTAGACAGTCGTCCACGTATCTACCATAGTAGAGGGGCATCGCGTCTGGGGGGGCAGCTCGCCAGGGCAGACGTCTCCACCAGATGCATGAAGATTTCTGCCAAGGCGACGCTGACTGGAGAGCCCATAGGGACACCCCTCAGTTTTTTGTAGATGGCCTTGTTGTAGATGAAGAAGGTCGACTCGCAGACGCCAGCGATCAAATGTGTCACGTCCTCAGGGGACAAGTGGCCCAACGGGTGGTCAACCCTTCGCCATAAGTGCTGCCGTTCCTTCAACAGCGCTGGCAGGTGCCGAAGCAGGAAGGGCACGTCGACATTGGGAAAGAGGGCGACCACGTCCAGTGATCCCAAGAACTGCTGGTGGACGTTGGCCAACTTGGGCAGCTGCTCCAGTAGGTGATCTGCTGACTTCACCCTGTGCTCCAGGGAATCAACCAGTGGGCGCAGCAGGCTGTCGAGCTTCTTGCTGACAGGGTAGGCCACTGTGCCTACCATGGGCACAATGATGCGCAGCGGCCTCTCAGCTTTGTGGATCTTGGGTAGGCCATAGGGCCTGCTGGCCACTGCAGCCTCCATAGAGTTGAGAAGTTCGGAGTTGTCCAAATTGACGTCAGCCAGCGCAGCGCTCATGCGCTTGTGGGCGCGGCTGATAGGATTCGCGTTCCGCGCCAGCTTCTTGTACAGGGTGGTGTCGTCCAGTTGCGCCATCATCTTTGTCACATATTCTGCTCTATCCAGAACCACTGTCTTGGCCCCTTTGTCAGCTGGCAGGAGAATGGCCGACTGGTCCTGGAGCTTGCGTCTCAGGCTGCCAATTGCCTTCAAATGGGCAGACGACAGATTGGCTTCTGGCCGCCGAGGGTTGGAGTGGATCAATCTGGCCACTGATGCTGCCACTGCCTCTCCGCCATTAGGCAAGCGCCTCAGGCCATGGTGTAGGCCTGCCACTATATCGGTGACAGGCATCTTCTTAGGCATGACGGCGAACTTCGGCCCCAGAGCCAGCAGATCCTTCTCCTCCTCTGAGAAGGAGACGGCGGTGCAGTTGACGACGATCGACTCCCGGAACGCAGTGTTTGGCCATAGCCTCGCCCGCGTCTGAGTGGAGGCTTCAGACTCCAAGCGCTGAAGCTTACTGCTCTTCACTGCCTGATCCCGGTTCTTGCGCGCCTGCAAGCGCCAACGACTGGTGCCAAATTGCTTACCCAACCGCGCTCTGATTTCTTTCGCAGCAAGCAACGCAAACACACTGCATGTATTTGGTGTCGCCCATCCGAGATTTGGAAGCAGAAATAAACTCTAGTGTTTTCCCAGTAGTGATGGCAACTTGGAAACCGGGTAAGTACTTACCCGGTTTTACCCGGGTTTTTAAAACCGGGTATACTTACTTCGTACAGAGTGGTCCAGCCTCGACGCCCGCTCTTTGGACGCGAATTACTTAATGTACTGTCTACCGATTTAGCTGATTTTTAGATTATGTAGAAGATACTTAAACTTAAAGGTGTGTAAAATTTTGTACGGATTGGTTAGACCATACGTGAGATGCCGCTCCACACGGGAATATCACAATGAATCGCACTGAAAAGGCCACCAACTGAATTTGACAAATCCGATTGGAAAGAAACCTTGCACACAGTTAGGTCCAGATGTGTACCCTATGATGTGAAAAAGTCGCTTGAGTTGGTTATGGATGTGAACAATGATTCAGAAATTTCGCCGGTCGATTCGCACAACAATGATCAGAGGGGCGACAATGCGGGCCGGTGTGGTTGATTCCAAGCTCAGGAACACCAGAATATCAAATTGCGAACTTCCGAACTTGACGAATAGATTGCGAATATTTGTCACAATTGTCTGCAAACTTCATAAAAATCATCTAGAAAAGTGAAATACGTAGGTACATTCTCCAAAAGATCGTGTATTTTTACAAGAATTGGCTTGCATTGCTGGATATTCTCTGCAGGCAGCTTTGATAATGATGTGAGAGAGGATTCAATTTTTTGGCAGAGGGTCACGACAACGCCAGTTTTACAACATTTGTCAACATTTTCAATTGAATCACAGCAGCCTATACAAAAACACGAGAATCGTTGATGTACCTGCACAAAACACATAAACATCGAAGCAGTGCCAACAATCGCACTTTGTAATGAAATCTTATTGGTTTGGCTAGTCAGCACCAAATAGAACCACATCGACTGTTTGATTAAATAAAGACACGAGAGAGATAGACCAACAATATAGTTGCAGTAGTTCCTAGCATACCAGAGTCCAACAACAATATAGTTGCGCTTGCAGCAGAACAACAATATAGTTGACCACCAAATACATATATGTAGCGCACTAAAGGTTGTGTCTGAGAGCAACTATATTGTTGTTTCTTTCGATAACCTCCGTGCAACTATATTGTTGCAGGTGTAACAGCGTGGCACACTTGCGTCTCGTACACTCCACTAGGTACCTACCTACATAGCTACTTGCTTGACCTTTTGATACTTCTGCAGCGGTGCATCGTCATCAGATTCAGAGCCACCGCTGTCGCTCTGATCATCTTGCAGCCGCGTCTCTTTCAACAAAATAAATTCTTGTTGAAGCGGCTCCATCTCCAGCTCAATCTCCTTCACAATCCGCTTCGGCAGCCGCTTAGAAGGCAGCAGCACAAAGTTGCAGAACAGCACAGAACTTCTAGGAATCGTGTCGACTGCTGTGGCTCCCCCACTTCTGTAAATCCAGGGGTTCCACTTCCCTGCAGTGCTGCCATGGAGCCAAGCTACTTCTAAAGTGGCACCGTCTTGGGAAATGGCTTTGACCTCGGCTATCCAAGGGTAGTAGTAGGGGTCCCTGTAAACCTCAAGCAATTAGCATGAGAATCGCAACGGAGTCGCATTGCTGAAGGCAGAGTTGAATTATACCTATGTACCTGTCACACTCCAGACAGTCAGCAACGTTTGGCCGAACCACCACAAGTTGACCAACAGCGACTTCGGCGACCTCAGGTTCATCCTGATGTTCAGTCTGTTCTTGCAGTTCAGAAGTGGCTGAAGACCCTGGTACTTGCCTCTCCGTCAGCAACAACTGAAATATGCGCATTTCGTTGCAGTTAAAATATCTATGGATATTGAATCTAGGTGCAAATGCAGTGCAAGTGCACGTCACAATGCAGTGAGAACTTACAGGTCTGACGCGGCCGGCTTCTTTGTTGCGCGCGTTCTCTAGAATCTGAGGCAAAGAGGGGACATTCTCAACTCGATTCTTGGCGTCCGCTTCGAGTTGGCATCCCACCCATTCGCTCTGGGGGATTACAGTATACTGCAGCTTCCCTGTCTCGTAAAAGCGCTGCTCGCTGCCAGTCGGCACTAAATGAGAAACTCATTTTCCGTTGACTGAAAAATGGATGTCCAGACAAGGTTCGCACCAAAATTTGGGGTGGCCTCTTCCTTTTGCCTTCTCGTCTCTTCGTGCAGTAGAAAATTTTCCCAGTCCTCAATCTGAGCACTAGTCAGCCTGTTTCGAATTCTGTCGACAGTGTCCTTTGTCTGGGAAATGCTGAACTTCGAAGTGAAGGTCGGCTTGATCAGTTTGGGGACGCCTAAAGAGAGTTTAGACGCCGTGTAACGCACTCTGTGCAACGCGCATACCATAAACCCTCTAATACCATAAATCGTCCAATAAGCGCCCCCCCCCCCCCTTCCCTGAAAGCATAAAACTACGTAACTATACGCTGAAGGAGCTAAGCGCAGAACCTTCCGGCTTTGTTTTCAGCAGTTCCACAGGCGTTTCCCATTCGCTGGCCGACCACTGCTTGAAAAACATTTGACATTTTCCAGCGTCGTTGCGCTCAAAGCGAAACTGGTGCCTGTCTGTGATTCCCGACTTAATGCCACGAGAGAAAGGGCGGAGCCACTCTCTAATGGCATAGACGCGCTCCAGCTTGACAAAACGTGGCCGAATTGGCTCTCCAGTATAGGTGAGTCGGCTCTCGAAACAGTTTTCGACAGCCGTCTTCAATTCGCCAAAGGTCAGGCACCCATGATCTCGGATATACTTGGAGAGTCGGGAGAAGAATTGATCGATCTGAGTGTAGATGTGCTATATGCAATTCACTACACAATAGAGTTCGTGTGGGATCCCGAAAACGGGATCTTGCACGAATATATGTAATCCTGTTCCTGCACCCCCAAAAATCACAGTTCGATCCTGATCTCTGCAGTTCAAACCAGATCCCGATCTAACGCAAGTCACAAACTCTACCACACAAATTTAAATAGAAAGTGTGACATTCACCTGAATGTGTGTGTGTCCAACAGGCAAGAATCCCACGCTAATTGAGTCCAAAATTTCCGATTCCACAAGCCAAGAAAAAGCATTCATCACGTGCTGGTTCTTGTTTTCCTATAAACTGTCAATTAATTAATAAAACACCTGCCTTGTAGTCTCTCAGCAAACCAAACCTTGCATGTGTTGTCCAGTTGAACGTGCATGTTTCTCGGCAACTCGCCTTTCATCTCGCTTAGCAAGGATAGAATACACGTTATGTTAAGGTTGGCATCGTGGGGATATTCCATCAGATCGACAAAGATTAACAACTCTTGACCAGCGCACATGACACCGAAAATGTGGCACGGTACCTTGTAGATACTGTCCAACCCTTTTGAATTATAGTGACAATGGGGAAGACGGCTCTTATTTTGGTCCATGCCCTAAATGCTAAGACCCTAATAGAAACGACGACGACGACGACGGCGACGACGACGACGACGACGGCGACGACGACGACGACGTATGGAGAGTTACTACATACTCACTCACATCAGTGGCAATGCAGAGGTAAGAGAAAGGCTGGTCACGAGCGCGCTGAACTGCCTTGTTGTACGCTGTCCGCTCTGCAACAAACAAAGCTTCGTGTCTCTTCTTCTCCTCCATTAGGGACTTCCTTTCCCATTCTTGGCCACGGTCAACGTTTCTCAAGGCCTTTTTCAACTGGCTGCATTCGTCACACTTTGAAAACCTGAAGTGCAAACAGAAAGTAGGTACTTGTGACTGAAAACACAAACCATAACCATGTGGATGAATTGCTATAAATATGAACAGTACTTAAGGTGCAGTACCTGTTTTCTTTTGGAATCTTGACCCGAGGAAACAGCTGAAACAAGCGCCTGACAAAGTGCTTCTCGGTGCACTTTCGGCTTTCTCCAGTATCGTTTAAAGCCGAAAATTCTCGGTAGAGATCACTAAGCGAGGTGTGTGACGGCAAGTGGACTTCGAAGTCGTCCGACTTTGTAGACGTCGGCAGCCACTCTCCGAAGTTTGCAGCGTAGGCTTCAATGAATGCCCGTATAGCAAACTCGACAGTGTTTTCCGACTTCCGAAGAGAGTTCCCGTGAATGAAGGTCCGCTCTCCTGCTTGATAACGGCCCTTGACGTCGTAGAATGTCGTCTTGCCAATGCCAAGGGCAAGGTAGAACGCCGTGTTGCATACGCTTCTTCCACCAATGGAGAAGTTGAATCTGCCCTTGTGACTAAAATGCTCGTTGTACCGCAAGTAGTGAAACAGAAATTTGGCTCCAGCGTTCTTGCTGTAGGTCTCCTGCAAATGTTTCACAATTTGTAGCATTCAATTGTAAGGTCATTTGCTAATCGGCAGCAACCAGTTAAGTAT
Source organism: Linhomoeus sp. GSCO2_2 (assembly GCA_030248115.1). Lineage (NCBI taxonomy): Eukaryota > Metazoa > Nematoda > Chromadorea > Monhysterida > Linhomoeidae > Linhomoeus > Linhomoeus sp. GSCO2_2. The sequence goes on along the minus strand of JASAMZ010001455.1, from coordinate 5,403 downwards.
TGCAGTAGTGGAGGAATAAATACGTAGTGCATGCAACACATTACAATCATACCTTTATGTTGGCCCGGAGCTTTGCAGCTTCCTGTGGAGGCACCATTCGGAGGCAACCATCGTCACAGCATTTGGTATCAGGGAGGGCTTCGACTGGAACCCCCATTTTCGTCTGACTTGTTGAGCTCTAGTCTTCTCACATCGATACAGAATGAAATGTAGGTTCCCGCAAACGTGGCAACCACATACACTGACTGTATGAGATGAAACCTCGACCCACGCGATGGCGACACTTCTCACAGCTCGTTCTTGAATGGCTGCGTGTGCAGTGAGCGTAGCCGCCAACTTCTCACTCTCACCACGCGCGGGCCATGCCTACTTCTTATTAGGCCCTTCTTCTTGCCTGTCAGTGTGTGGTGACCGGAAGCCCCCCCCCCCCCCCCCCCCCAGACCAGACGCAGGGGCGCCGACTGCTCAGTCAGGAATAACAGAATAAACGGCGTCCCCTTTGCACGTTGTGGCTATCCTGGGACAGCTGAGGCTGGGTGGCAATAGCGATTGCTGTGGGTGGCCTTTCGGTACACACTCGTCTGTATGCGAGATGGGCCTCTGCGGATCAAAAGATCCAGGAATGGCAGAGACCCATTGCTCTCCTCCTCCATGGTGAATTGGAGGGAAGCCACTGGCGCCGAGCTGTTCATGTGCTGCTTGAACCGCTGGAACGCAGCCTGGGATTCGCAGACGACTAGACAGTCGTCCACGTATCTACCATAGTAGAGGGGCATCGCGTCTGGGGGGGCAGCTCGCCAGGGCAGACGTCTCCACCAGATGCATGAAGATTTCTGCCAAGGCGACGCTGACTGGAGAGCCCATAGGGACACCCCTCAGTTTTTTGTAGATGGCCTTGTTGTAGATGAAGAAGGTCGACTCGCAGACGCCAGCGATCAAATGTGTCACGTCCTCAGGGGACAAGTGGCCCAACGGGTGGTCAACCCTTCGCCATAAGTGCTGCCGTTCCTTCAACAGCGCTGGCAGGTGCCGAAGCAGGAAGGGCACGTCGACATTGGGAAAGAGGGCGACCACGTCCAGTGATCCCAAGAACTGCTGGTGGACGTTGGCCAACTTGGGCAGCTGCTCCAGTAGGTGATCTGCTGACTTCACCCTGTGCTCCAGGGAATCAACCAGTGGGCGCAGCAGGCTGTCGAGCTTCTTGCTGACAGGGTAGGCCACTGTGCCTACCATGGGCACAATGATGCGCAGCGGCCTCTCAGCTTTGTGGATCTTGGGTAGGCCATAGGGCCTGCTGGCCACTGCAGCCTCCATAGAGTTGAGAAGTTCGGAGTTGTCCAAATTGACGTCAGCCAGCGCAGCGCTCATGCGCTTGTGGGCGCGGCTGATAGGATTCGCGTTCCGCGCCAGCTTCTTGTACAGGGTGGTGTCGTCCAGTTGCGCCATCATCTTTGTCACATATTCTGCTCTATCCAGAACCACTGTCTTGGCCCCTTTGTCAGCTGGCAGGAGAATGGCCGACTGGTCCTGGAGCTTGCGTCTCAGGCTGCCAATTGCCTTCAAATGGGCAGACGACAGATTGGCTTCTGGCCGCCGAGGGTTGGAGTGGATCAATCTGGCCACTGATGCTGCCACTGCCTCTCCGCCATTAGGCAAGCGCCTCAGGCCATGGTGTAGGCCTGCCACTATATCGGTGACAGGCATCTTCTTAGGCATGACGGCGAACTTCGGCCCCAGAGCCAGCAGATCCTTCTCCTCCTCTGAGAAGGAGACGGCGGTGCAGTTGACGACGATCGACTCCCGGAACGCAGTGTTTGGCCATAGCCTCGCCCGCGTCTGAGTGGAGGCTTCAGACTCCAAGCGCTGAAGCTTACTGCTCTTCACTGCCTGATCCCGGTTCTTGCGCGCCTGCAAGCGCCAACGACTGGTGCCAAATTGCTTACCCAACCGCGCTCTGATTTCTTTCGCAGCAAGCAACGCAAACACACTGCATGTATTTGGTGTCGCCCATCCGAGATTTGGAAGCAGAAATAAACTCTAGTGTTTTCCCAGTAGTGATGGCAACTTGGAAACCGGGTAAGTACTTACCCGGTTTTACCCGGGTTTTAAAACCGGGTATACTTACTTCGTACAGAGTGGTCCAGCCTCGACGCCCGCTCTTTGGACGCGAATTACTTAATGTACTGTCTACCGATTTAGCTGATTTTTAGATTATGTAGAAGATACTTAAACTTAAAGGTGTGTAAAATTTTGTACGGATTGGTTAGACCATACGTGAGATGCCGCTCCACACGGGAATATCACAATGAATCGCACTGAAAAGGCCACCAACTGAATTTGACAAATCCGATTGGAAAGAAACCTTGCACACAGTTAGGTCCAGATGTGTACCCTATGATGTGAAAAAGTCGCTTGAGTTGGTTATGGATGTGAACAATGATTCAGAAATTTCGCCGGTCGATTCGCACAACAATGATCAGAGGGGCGACAATGCGGGCCGGTGTGGTTGATTCCAAGCTGGTGATTGGCGCATGCGTGTCGCAAACGGCTCAACCGACTCGCACAAAATTGTGCGCACTTTTAAGTTACAGTATCTTCTATCCACACTCTAAAAATCAGCTAAATCGGTTGATCATACCTTACCGTAAGTAATTCCCCCGCAAAGAGCGGGTGTCGAGCGCGACCAGCAGCCAGATTTCTGCAAGCATATTGGGTTGTCGCGCCAAGACGCGCCAGTCGTGCATTTCTCCATCAAAACCAACCAAATTCCGTACACACTTAAGTTAGACTGTTGTTTACCTACGCTGCGAAAATAAGCCAATTCGGATCAGCATAAACCGAGAAATGCGCCAACAAAGAGCGGGCGTCGAGGCTGGACCACCCTGTTTACCCGGTTTAGTTTTGCGTACCCGGTTTTACTTTTACCCGGTTTTTCGCCGCGTTTACTTACCTGGTTTCAGGCCGAAAACCGGGTACCTGGTTTACTTACCCACTACCAAAACTTGGGTAGGAAACCGGGTAAACAGATGTAATTTTTGCAACTTATGCTCAAGATACCTTACCTGTTGAGTGTGCAAAGCAAAATTGCAACATTTCTTGTTGAATAAATTTCACTTTGCAGTAAAAATGCTTCAACCTAGGAAAAATTGACAGTATGTGAAGTTTCAACGAAGAAGACTCCAATTCTTGATGAGAATCTGCACCACCAAACAATAAGCTCAATGAATGATTCAATGATGAAAACACCGTCGCCATCTCCGTACATAGTGTGCCACTATAAGCGCCTCTGGAAGTTTTGCATTTGGGTAGGTAGTATCGACACTACCTCGTCTGCTTCAGTTGACGTTAACGCAATATCGCTACCTAAACTTGTTTCGCTTATTTCACGAACCACAAATTTGGTTCATAAATTTGCGCGGGTAAATGCGAAGTGTTGTACGACTTCTGGAAGAACATAGGTGTCAACACAACGCAATAAATTTGGCTTTCTGATGTGCAGAAATCGAGATTTCTACTTGAGTTTACTTACCCGGTTTTATGTCCAAGTACTTACTCGGTTTTCAGAAAACTGGGTATACTTACTTGTACTTACCCGGTTTTCAAATTTCAGATTTTACTTACTTTTACTTACCCGGTTTTAAAATTCTCAAAGTTGCCATCACTATTTCCCAGGGTATCTCACACTGTCGTACAGCAACATTTGATTTCCTTTCTCAGTTTTACCTACTCTACCTTTCCCAAAGGTCGCCATCATAGGCGAAACCTTCTGCAAAATAGAACTCAACGATACCCAAACAAAACTGTTGCTGTGAGAAGCCGAAAGCAAGCGTGATGCACTCCTTGCAAGATTTGGATACAGTGCAGATACGATCGATGCGTACATACATACCACGGCAGCAAGTATCGTCTTGGCGCAGTGCTGCGCGGCAGGGGGAAGAAGGAAAGTTGCACCCGTCGCCTACGCGAGTCGAGGGCTGAATAAGCACGAGGGCAACTACCCCATCAGTGAGCTGGAGATGCTCGCTGTGATATTCAGGGCTCCGCAAGTACAGATACTATCTGCTGAACGCGCAGGAAGTGCACGTGGTCACGGATCACAACGCGCTGACCATGTTCGGCCAAGTGCAAGGAGCCGACTGGTCGTCTCTATCGCTGGATAGTCGATATTGACACGTTCAGGCCCATCTTCCACTACGAGAAAGGGGCGCTGAACTACGTCACGGACGCGCTTCATCAGGTGGAGGACGGAGCACGAGAATCTGTCGAACTTGGGCGACTTGGAGCTGCACGAGGTGGACGTGCAGGCTCTGGTGAAGGTCCCCAACGTGCAGCAGGTCAGCGTGCTGCGCATGATGACGAGAAAGTCAGACGAGAGCGCAGCAGCAGCAGGCCGCCCGGTCGGCACCCAACGGGCGGGTCCCGGCAGCGAAGCATGCCGGGCCGGACCGGGCAACGGCAGCAGAGCCTGCTGACGCGGTCTCTACAAGCCCGGACCGGGCTTCTCGTGAGCCGGTCCTGGACCTCTATGCCGGAGAGGGTGATGACGAAGATCTGCCGGTGCTGGAGGCGCTGACAGAACTCCGCCCGGATATTCGGGGCAAACCAGAGACCTTCAGATGTTGGACAAAAAGTTCTCAGAGACGAGATTCTGAAGAGGGAGGCATGTGAGAGCGACGACTCAAAGTCCTCTTACTTCCTGCTGGACGATCTGCTGTACACGCATACCAAGCACGGTCGCTGTCTGTTAGTGCCGCAGTGTGAAAGAGAACTGTTGATGCACGAAGCGCATTCGTCGAGGACGGGGGGTCACTTTGGGACCGAAAAGATGCGCTTTGCGACTGTGCGCGGCCGGGTTCTATTGGCCGGGCATGACCCAGTCGGTCTCGGATTTTGGCCCGGGGCTGTGTAGCGTGCGCGGCCCGGGGAGCGGCAGGGATTACGAGGCGGGCCATCCCCCTGGGCGCCAATTGAACCGCACCAGGCGCGAATACAGTTAGTCGGAATGGACATTCTGCTTATGCCTCAGAGCCAGCACGGACACAAGTATCTGCTCGTCTTGCAGGACTACTTGACGCGTTTCGTCTGGGCGTTGCCCATGAAGAACGAGACGACGGGGACGATCTTACATCTTCTCCGGCGGCGGTTGTTCCCTCTGCAGGATTTGTTGACACATTCCTGACAGATAGAGGCGCGCAGTGGAAGTCAGCGCTCGCTCAAAGGTTCTTCGAGGCCTACGGTATCAAGCAAGCGCTTCACCACTGCGTCCCCATCCGGAGTGCGACGGGCTAGTGGAAAGGTCGGATGGGGACGGTGCCCAACGTCCTGGCGAAGACCGCCTACGAGCGCGAGGAAGACTGGGTGGATTTGCTGGGGAGCGCCCTAGTGGCTTACAACGCAACTCCC
>JASAMZ010001454.1:0-11834 GCA_030248115.1 Linhomoeus sp. GSCO2_2 | reverse complement strand
TTCAACGAGTGCGTATTGCTCTGAATGGTTGAATATTCAGTTGAGTGTGTGTGGTGGATGGATATGTACTACGGTTACCAATGACTGAAGTTTTGGCGAGTTTTTAAGAGACGCTTTCTGAGAAAATCGACCCTTGCGTGGACACTTTTTTTACGACCTCTACAGATTTGGCTGGCTTTTACATATGTTAAAGTACATTAAAAGAATAGTCGAGTGCAAGTTATCCCACCTCCCTAGGTACTATGGTTAATGAGATATGGCTCGCCAAAGTTGACCCCATTTTGGGCCCTTTCAACACGTGCTTCATAGGACCAAATTTGTTTCTTGCAACAATACTCACGCGATTGCAGAGAGCGACAAAATATTTTTGTCGGGGACAATGTACAATGGATAGCGCTACATAGTCCTTTAATTTTCGCGAAAATTCACGGGGCCCGTTGGGGTCAAAATTTGGCCAAAATGTGTTACAAAATAATCAAATTTTTTCAAATTTTTTAAAATTCATGTGGGCGATGCAGTTTGAACGCTGAATCGAATGGTGCAATCCGTTTTGACCTATGTTGTTTGCTTCGCGAGATATGGAGCGTCAAAGTTGACTATTCCCTCAAAACATGGTGCACATGGGCAGATACAGACTTTCGATTGCTTCCAGCGAAATCGTGCTAATAATCAAAAGAGGGCTGCTGGTTGCGTTGCATAGAACGTAGCCCCATATTTTCGTCTAATGTTTTTGCAAAATTTTTGTGCATGGTTGGACACAAATTTACACATAAATTTTTGAAAAAATAATTTTTTTTGGAAATTTTTCGCAATCTAGCTTGTCCGATGCAGTTTTTGACGCTGATTCTAACGGTGAAAACCGCATTGCCGAGCGTTGTATATTTCTCGAGATATGCAGCGTTGAATTCAGTTGCTCGTCGTCTGCCGAACTGTGTGAGAAACCACATTTCAACGCTTCATATCTCGAGAAATATACAACGCTCGGCAATGCGGTTTTCACCGTTAGAATCAGCGTCAAAAACTGCATCGGACAGGCTAGATTGCGAAAAATTTCCAAAAAAAATTTCTTTTCAAAAATTTATGTGTAAATTTGTGTCCAACCATGCACCAAAATTTTGCAAAAATATTTGACGAAAATATGGGGCTACGTTCTATGCAACGCAACCAGCGGCCCTCTTTTGATTATTAGCACGATTTCGCCGGAAGCAATCGAAAGTCTGTATCTGGCCATGTGCGCCATGTTTCGAGGGAATAGTCAACTTTGACGCTCCATATCTCGCGAAGCAAACAACATAGGTCAAAACGGATTGCACCATTCGATTCAGCGTTCAAAACTGCATCGACCACATGAGTTTAAAAAAATTTGAAAAAATTTGATTATTTTGTAACATATTTTGGCCAAATTTTGACCCCAACGGGCCCCGTGAATTTTCGCGAAAATTAAAGGACTATGTAGCGCTATCCATTGTACATTGTCCCCGACAAAAATATTTTGTCGCTCTCTGCAATCGCGTGAGTATTGTTGCAAGAAACAAATTTGGTCCTATGAAGCACGTGTTGAAAGGGCCCAAAATAGGGTCAGCTTTGGCGAGCCATATCTCATTAACCATAGTACCTAGGGAGGTAGGGTAACTTGCATTCGACGGGTCTTTTAATGTACTTTGACATACGTGAAAACCAGTCAAATCGGTGGAGGTCGTAAAAAAAGTGTCCGTCTTCCTGCAGTCAAAGGTCGATTCTTCCAGGAAGCGTCTCTTAAATCGCTGCAAGATCCTTTGTTACTCCCTCAGAAACGAGTGTGTAACAAGTAGCGCATGGATAGTGGACTGGGCGGGCGCGCATCATATCGGAAAGGCTTCTAACCACTTCACAAAACTTACCACCTTCTCACTCTTTCACTTTAAAACTTTACAAACCACTCTGCATTAATAAAGCGGCTCCACTTTTTGAAACAGCTTGTTTTGACACACCCTGTATAACTAAAACCACACGTAAGCCACACTCTGCGCAAACAGCACGATGATCACACTTGATTGTACAATGTGCCGAATATGGAACCGCGGTTGACAAGAGTTGATGAATGACGGCTTCAAACTACTGTTGAAGGAAGGTCTAGCACGCGTGATGGGTGGGTCCAGTCTACATCGATCAATGCGGAGGCATGCTGTGAATCTTCTTTGTTAGCGGTGCGCGTGACCGGCCGCCAAGTGCCAGGGCCTCCAGAAGTCGCTTTTCAACTGATCCTGTTCTTTTGCCGCCTCCAGCAGACGCACTCCTCCAACGATCAGACTGCCCGGCCGGCAGTCCCACTGCTGACGACGACCTTCCTTCGCAGGCGGCTCGACCTGGCCGTGGGCGTAATGGGCTATCTTCAGTGGTTGCGGCCGCTCCACTGGCCAATCGTGGTCGTGTTGGCGCGGAGTCAAAGTGCATTGCCCCCAGAAGTCTTCCAAGTCCAGTCTCCTGATGTCGAGAGAAGCCAGCTTGGGACACAAGGCGATTAGGTCCCCGTAGCCGACGGCCAGCTCTTGAGAAGACGGATCGGCCCCAGTAAACCGCAAAAGGCCGACGTGGAGTCGCTCCAAGAGGGGTGCGCCGTTGACCAAGTCGCGCAGAAGGGCGCCATTGCTGTTGCCGTCGTTTTATGTAGTTGTCCACGTGTAGATGCGTCACAGCAGCCATCAGCGGGGAAGGGTGGGTGCAACCCATGCAACCCACAGATGTGGCTGGCTCCCCGCACTCCGGAGTTGAGAAGGGGCTGCCCAGTAGAAACCCTTGATTGCAATATTAAGGTCACAGGTACCTAATGCTATGGCTTTTGTTATTGTGGAACGAAAAAAGTTGCTTTGGAGTTATTGCGACTGTCGTGTCTTGCAATGACTATTCTACGTCACCGTTTGGTAGACCGAACCAAGACGACATCTCACAAGTTTCATATTGTAGCTCGTCCTTGCGTTGAAAATATGTAAAACTCAGTTTCTGATGGTCAGCCCTGTCCAAAATGTGTAACGACAACGGCCGAACAGTGGCAAGAGTCTGCTGGAGGTGTGACCGGTAGGTGAAACGTTGGAATAGTCCAGTAGAGCTGCCGAAGTGCCATTGGCCCAGCGCGTAAAGACACAGCTCTTCTAGAGGCGCGACCAGTGGGAGGAAGCTGTCGAAGTACACGCCTTGACACACCCCAAAGTATTCTCGATGCAAGCAGAGGCCGCGCAGCGTGGGGCTGGCGAGCAAGCCCTTGAAAGAGGAGGCGGCCAGCTCGTCCAGAATCGGCAGCAGGCCAATGTCGCACCATCGATAGGCGAAGGTCGCGTCGATCTCCAAGAGGTTGAGCACTCCACGCCGTCCTACGAAGGCCCGCCGTCTGCTGCACCAAGTCCAAGAATAATGGAGCAGCTGCTCTGTGGTCCCGGTCGTCTCGACACTGACTGGAACAGAGGCGGTCCCATCGACGGCACACGCGTCGCAGGCGGTTGACTTCACTGAGGGCGAAATAGGAGAAGACGGCCAGCAGAAGATCGTCGGGCAGCCGCTCGTTGATCTCCGCTCCATCGTTCGTTCGCTCGTGATCTCCGCTCCATTGACGAGAATAACAAGGGGTGGGACAAATTGTCTCAGAGCGTCGCAGGCCATCGGCGCCAACTGGATCCAAGATACACTGCCTTACTTCTGCTATTGTTAGTCGATCAAGTACGCGAGTTTCGAAATGCTGCGTGCGCGCGACTATGAAGCCTTTGGCCCTGCACAGGCGATACTTGCACGCTGGTGTGACTTGGCAAGTGGGTGAGTCAGTGCCTGTCAGTGCGTTCGTCCGGTTGCCGCTGCCGTTTCAAAGTCCGAGTTGGGGAAGAGGATGCAATGCATCTAGATGAGACAGTGTGAGTAAAGCTGTGCCCTGTGCACTGTTCTTGCGTGTTGAATAGCATGCGATATGTGCTGAGGCTGACAGCACGGTCGCTGCGCAGGGTGCGCCGGCGATCTGAGGGTGAAATTTGGTGTATTGTGTCACCAACAATGCTCAGTAGGAATACCACAGCTCAGAATGAGTGATTTCCAACAACAGTTTGACTCAGTGATACGAGCAACTCGTGTGCGCGGCAGCGCATCAAGCGTGGGTTACACATTATATAGGGAGTATTCTCGATATCTCAGACTGTGAAGACAATCAACGTTCAAGTTCGCGAAACACAAAAGGCTCTAACTCGCTCGTCTGACGTTGTAGAGCGGCAACCGACACGTCAGGTGAAAGCTCTCGGTGTGCTTTTCATGGGGCAGCAACAAGTTTCTCAATTACGCACTACGGAAAACGCCACTCTGGAGATTTTACCCTAAAATTGCTCTAACTCGCTCAACTTGCGTCGTAGAGAGACGATCTTGAGCTCGTTGGATAGCTCTCGACTCACTGATCTTTGTTCTGCCGTCGATCGAAACCCAAAAACTTGTATTCCGCGAGTCACAGTAACCCAACAAGCTGTGTGTGTAAAAAGTTCAACCTATACTTTGTGTCTGTCCTGTATTGGTGAACAGTATAGTGAATTTCATTCGCATAATTAGCCGTATCTAGAGAAGGTATCTTGAAAACGTGTACCACAATTCAATGCAGCTATTACCACGATACGGTTGTCTGTACAACTGATCTAAAGCTCAGTGATATCGCCGCGTTCGCTATATGGTATCGGCATGATACGACGCCGTTCATCTGAAGTTATATACCTGTGGGAATACGCCACATCGAACAAAAAAACTTGCCAACTGTTTGGTGCACTCGTCCTCTACCAGGAATTTTGTTTGGTGCACGTATTTCTGCGTTATGACGCTTTCGTTAATTTGTGGAATTTTGGCAAATTGTAGCGTATTTCTATATTATTCCACAATTGCAAACATTTTCTGTTGTGCTACAAATTATCCGCGGTCTGTGCTCTTTCAGTTTCTGAAGAAATTTCGCCGCTAGTCCATCAGGCGACAAAGTCGATTTTCGACATTTTTATATTTTAATTGTAAATACCTCCAAATTGCAATTTTTCAAGACTGAAAAACTATGTCACAAATTCTTATTGGCTTACGACCTTTCAATTTCTGCATTCACATTCGCCAATAAATGACGTTCTATTTTTGTCAAATTATGAAATTTCGACAAACAATTGCGTATTTCTATCAAATTCCACATCGACAAAAAATTTCTCTTGTGTTACAAATTATCACAGGTCCGTGCTCTTTCCATTTCCGAAGAAATTTCGCGGCTAGCTCATCAGGTGAAAAAGTCGATTTTCGACATTTTTGAATTTTAATTGTGAATATCTCGAAAATGCGAAATTAGCAACAGAAACGGACATTGGATCCATACTCAGCGACCTTGACTTTACTTGACCACATATGTCACATGTTTTACTTCGGTGCCACAGACACACAGACAGACAGACAGACAGACAGACATTGTCATCCGTATATATACACCTCGCCGCGCTGAGGCGCGGCGAACAAGCTCCGGTATTAAAAAGTTGAGTTTGTATTCTGACTGACATTGCATAGAGTTGCGTCCTTTCTGCAGAGAGTGCGAGAGCTCATCGCCCGTATTGCGCCGCTTCACGAGCTCCTCCTTCGCAAGAGGGTATTGCTTAGCAATATTGATATCGCCCGGGATTTGGTTTTTAGAGCAAGAAAATTCCTCTTTTGAGGAACGCTTTAAAAAAAGTGACAAAAACTTGTCAAAGTTTTGACAAACATATGACAGAACACAAAAGAACGCACTATGAGCAATCAAGCCGTGTCGTACTTCTGTCCATGGAGCCAAACGAAGTTCATTTTTCTTGGCGTGTGTAGTACGTAGCGAGCCTTGGAATGCTAATCGCCCTAATCGCAACATGAGCAATTCAGAAAGTTCCAGAATAAAACGCAAAACTATTGTTTCTGTGGTGCGTGTTTTAGTCAATTACAAAATGTTTGCTGACACATGAAAGAGCACGCCGAGAGCTTAAAATTGACGTGCCGATTGCCGCTCTATGACGTAACACGAGCAAGCTAGAACCGTTTTGTGCTTTTGCACCTTCGGGTTACTGTAACTCAATAAATTCAAATTTTCAAGTTTCGTAAATAATCCGTGAGTCGTGAGCTATCCACTGAGCTCGAGATCGTCTCTCTACGACGCAAATTGAGCGAGTTAGAGCGATTTTAGTGTTCGAATCTCGAGAATGGCGTTTCCCGTGGTGCGTGTTTGCGTAATGTTAAAAATTGTTGCTGCCGCATGAAAGAACACGTCGAGAGCTTTCATCTGACGTGTCGATCGCCGCTCTACGACGTAAGACGAGCGAGTTAGAGCCGTTTTGCGTTTTTGGACATTTGGGTTACTGTAACTCGCGAAATTCAAACTTTGAGTTTCCACCAATGGGAGAACAAATGATCAGCGAGTCGAGAGCTATCCAAGGTGCTCAAGATCACCTCTCTAAGACGCAAGACAGACGAGTTAGAGCCGTTTTTCGTTTTAAACCTTCGAGTTACTGTAACTCGCGAAATTCAAATTTTTGAGTTTCGACCAATGGGAGAACAAATGATCAGCGGGTCGAGAGCTATCCACTGACCTCGAGATTGTCTCTCTACGACGCAAGTTGAGCGAGTTAGAACGATTTTAGCGTCAAAATGTCGAGAATGGCGTTTTCGGCGGTGCGTGTTTGCGTAATTGAAACAACTTTTGCAGTCACATAAAAGAACGCGTCGAGAGCTTTCACCTGACGTGTCGATTGCCGCTCTACGACGTAACACGAGCGAGGTAGAGCCGTTTTGCGTTTTGACCTTCGGGGTACTGTAGCGCGCGCAATTCAAACTTTTGAATCTCGACTTCTCTTAGCGGAATGATCAGTGAGTCGAGACCTATTCGTAGAGCCCAAGATCGTTTCTCTACGTCTTTCCAACGCCGAGATCCGAGAGCGTTACGCACGCACGCACGCACGTACGCACGCACGCACGCACGCACGCCGAGCTCTCCTAGGGTGTCGCCCGGCTGAGGCCGGGCGAAAAAAAGGCAGAAGCACAAAGCGGCTCTAACTCGCTCGTCTTACGTCGTAGAGCGGCAATCGACACGTCAGGTGAATGTTCTCGATTTCACGTGATAGAGCATCCAAAGGGAGGGTACGTTATTTTTTCGCCCGCCCTCAGGCGGGCGACACCATACGAGAGCTCGGCGTGCGTGCGTACGTCTGTGCGTGCGTGCGTCTGTAACGCTCTCAGATCTCGGCGTTGGAAAGTCGTAGAGCGGAGATCTTGGGCTCTACGGATAGGTCTCGACTCACTGATCATTCCGCTAAGAGGTTTCGAAATTCAAAAGTTTGAGTTGCGCGCGCTACAGTAGCCCGAAGGTCAAAACGCAAAACGGCTCTAGCTCGCTCGTCTTACGTCGTAGAGCGGCAATCGACACGTCAGGTGAAAGCTCTCGACGTGTTCTTTCATGCGGCTGCAAAAGTTTTCTCAATTACGCAAACACGCACCGCGAAAAACGCCATTCTCGGCATTTCGACGCTAAAACGATCTAACGCGCTCAACTTGCGTCGTAGAGAGACGATCTCGAGCTTTTTGGATAGCTCCCCGACTCACTGATCATTTGTTCTCCCATGGTCGAAACTCAAAAGTTTGAATTTCGCGAGTTACAGTAACTCGAAGGTGCAAAAGCACAAAACGGCTCTAGCTCGCTCGTCTTACGTCGTAGAGTGGCAATCGACACGCCAGGTGAAAGCTCTCGACGTGTTCCTTCATGCGGCTACAAAGGTTTGCTCAATTACGCAAACACGCACCGCGAAAAACGCCATTCTTGGGATTTTGACGCTAAGATCGCTCTAACTCGCTCAACTTGCGTCGCAGAGACGATCTCGAGCTTATTGGATAGCTCTCGACTCAATGATCATTTGTTCTCCCATTGGTCGAAACTCAAAAGTTTGAATTACGCGAGTTACAGTAACTCGAAAGTGCAAAAGCACAAAACGGCTCTAACTCGTTCGTCTTACGTCGTGGAGCCGCAATCGACACGTCAGGTGAAAGCTCTCGGCGTGCTCTTTCATGCGGCTGCAAAAGTTTGTTCAGTCACGCAAACACGCACCGCGGAAAACGCCATTCTCGAGATTCTAACACTAAGATCGCTCTTTGTTACATGCAGAAGTGCAACACGGTTTGATTGTTCGTAGTGCGCTCTTTTGTGTTCTGTCAATAGTTTGGCAAAACTTTTACAAGTTTTTGTCGCTTTTTTAAAAGCGTTGCTTGAAAGAGGGATGTTCTTGCTCTAAAAGCCAAATCGCGGGCGAAATCAATATTGCTATGCAATACCCTCTTGCGAAGGGTGAGCTCGTGAAGCGGAGCATGCGGGCGATGAGCTCTCGCACTCTCTGCAGAAAGAACGAAACTCTTTGCAGTGTCAGTCAGAATACGAACTCAACTTTTTAATACCGGAGCTTGTTGTTATAAGCACGACGACGCGTATTTTAGCAGGAAATTTCAATTCAAATTGTTGCCTGCCAAGATTGCTAACGTGTGGGTACTCGATTCTGATTTTTCGGGGTCGCTGATAACGAGTCTGACATTGGTTTTTTGTTTTGGAGACAATTGAGTTGTTTTTGAAGAATTTGGATGCTACAGTACACTCAAGCGGAAATGTGGTTGTGTGGATTCAGCAGAAGCCAGGTGTGTTGTGTGTCGATTGTGCGATTTTAGAGGGCAGCGGTTCCGTATTTGCTAGTAGTTTTGCGATCGGAGTGACCAAGAGGTCTCATTCATCAGTGGTTAGTGGATACCCTGTTTAACAAGGCCACCATACCTCCAAATGCCTCCGAAATTTTTATAGAGGAGGGAAGGAGTGTCCAGCGGGGCTTTGCCCCCGTCTACTAATCTTGTTTTAAATTCAGTCCAAAACGTAATGTTCTTGGTGTAAATAATTATACCCGAGCAATGCCAATGTTGCGTAGCAAGACCACTCCAAAAAGTGTAGTCGCGAGGAGAGTCGAAGCGCTACACGAAACCGGAAAGGGCCTTGCTGCAATCTCAGTGAAAATACAAAGTTCACAACCACTTTGCTTTTATTAGAGACTTGTTCAGCCAGCCACGTAAGGCAAGATGATAACGTTAAGCATCCCATGGCCACCCCCCCCCCCCCCCCTCTCCCCGTCACCCGCACAATGCCTACAAAAGCAAGGATCTTCTTTCCTAAATCTGCTCTTCCTTCTGTGCATCTTTCTCATGTCTTCGTGGGACTTCGTCTGTTGTTCCCAGAATCTCCTGTAGAACCTCATCCACAGAGCGTCCCTGTGTCTCGGGCATGTTGAACCAGAGCCATATGGTCAGCAGCAGGACGCAGCCCAGGGCGAGGCCGAAGACGAGAGAGCCCAACGCGTGGTGGGCCAGTGGGAAGAGGCCGATGATCAGCATCCCGTGGGACTCGCTGCAGAAGACGACCGTCTGAAACAGGCCGTCTCTTGTGGTAACAACGGACCGGTTAGATGGTTAGCGACCCCACCCCCCCCCCCCCGGAAGCATACATAGGTGTAGGCCACCCGGAGGCCAGGTGGGGGGGGTTCTAGTTAAGAAATATTTTTAAGAGCGGGGGTACCGGGGGGACCAGTGAACAGCTTCTTAGACTGGCCAAAAGTACGCTAAAAATTGCCTTAATTTGGTCAAAAACATGCTAATTTGTGCATAAATAGACGAAATATAGTGCCGCAGGCGAAAATTTGGACAAAATATGACAACAAGCTGTTTTAAAAAAGTTGAGTTGTTTTATTAATACAGAGTGGTTTGTGAGTGTTTTAAAGTGGAAGAGTAAAAGAGTGGATACTTTTGTAAAGTATTTCGAAGCCTTTCCGATATGACGCGCGCCCGCCCGGAGTCCACTATTCATGCGCTACCTCTGACACGCTCCTTTCTGAGAGGTTCTTGCAGGGCAACATTGGGATCGCCCGGGATTATTTTTTGAGCAAGACACACGCATTTCTGAGCGGTTGTTGCTGGGCAACATTCGGATCGCCCGGGATTAATTATTTTTGCAGACAAAGTTGTTCGTAAGACAAGGGTTTAAAAAAAACAAAAGTATTTCTTTGGGAATGATCGTTCAACGGCTGCCTCAACGTAAGCTTTCAAACGGTCGAACGAATGCCGCTCTACAAGGTAAGACGAGCGAGTTAGGGCCCATTTGCTGTTTGAACCTTTGGGTTACTGTAGTTTGCGATATTCAAACGTTTGAGTTTCGACCAATAGAAGAACAAATGATCAGTGAGTCAAGAGCTATCCAGCAACTCAAGATCGTCTCTCTACGACGCACGCTGAGCGAGTTAGAGCGATTCCTATGCTAAAAACGCAAGAATGTCGCTTTTCGTGGTGCGTGTTTGCGTAATTAACAAAATTTTTAATGCCAAACGAAAGAGCACGTCGAGACCTTTTAGTTGACCTATCGCACGCCGCTCTACGACGTAAGACGAGCGTGTTAGAGCCGTTTTGCGTTTTGGACTTTCGGGTTACTGTAGCGCGCGCAATTCAAACTTTTGAATTTCGACTTCTCTTAACGGAATTATCAGTGTGCCGAAACCTATTCAACGAACTCAAGATCGTCTCTCTACGACGGAGGACGAGCGAGTTAGATAAGTTTTGCGTTTTAAACCTTTGGGTTACTGTAGCTCCCTAAATTCAAACTTTTGAGTTTCGACCAATAGATGAACAAATGATCAGTGAGTCGAGAGCTATCCAACCAACCCAAGATCGTCTCCGTACGACGCACGCTGAGCGAGTTAGAGCGATTTCTGCGTTAAAAACGCGAGAATGTCGCTTTTCGTGTTGCGTGTTTGCGTAATTAACAAAAGTTTTAAATCCAAACGAAAGAACACGTCGAGACCTTTTAGTTGACCTATCGCACGCCGCTCTACGACGTAAGACGAGCGAGTAATAGCCGTTTTCAGTTTGAACCTTCGGGATACCGTAGCGCGCGCAATTCAAACTTTTGAACGCCGATTTCTCGAGGCACATTACCAGTATGTCGAGACCTTTCCGTAGAGCCCAAGATCGCCTTCCTACGACTTTCCAACGCCGAGATCTGATAGCGTGACGCACGAACGAACGAACGGACGAACGGACGCACGCACGATAAGCTCTCGTAGGGGTTCGCCCGGCTGAGGCCGGGCGAAAAAAACAACAAGCAAACTCCCCCCTTGTGGGGGGTAAGGACAGGTGAATTTGTTCGGGCTGAAGTTGAACAGGCTGTGTATCTCAGATGACTTCTCAGCCTCTAAGCTACACGAACAAATTCAGCGTGCTCTGCTCACACGCACGGATGTTCTCACTGTAGGCGCAACGGACAGGCGGTTACGCGCACCCAAATTTCGACAACTTCAAACAGCTAAAATTTCAAAACTTCTTTGCACGGATGTATTGAGCATAGTCTGCCAAGTATTTAGCAAATAGTTTCACGAATATAATTAACGAAATTTAGGATATTTTTAAGGATTTTGTCAAAATCCACAAATTTCGACAATTTCAAACAGCTTAAATTTCAAAATTTCTTTTCACGGATGTGTCGAGCATAGTCTGCCAAGTATTTATCAAATAGTTTCAGATTTTATAATTTACGAAATTAGCGATATTTTCAAGGTTTTTGTCAGAATTCCCAAATTTCGACAACTTCAAACAGCTAAAATTTCAAATCTTCTTTGCACGGATGTATCGAGCATAGTCTGCCAAGTATTTAGCAAATAGTTTCACGAATATAATTAATGAAATTTAGGATATTTTTAAGGATTTTGTTAAAATCCACAAATTTCGACAATTCAAAACAGCTTAAATTTCACAATCTCTTTGCGTTGATGCATTGGGCA